>CAUYRT010032040.1:0-120189 GCA_963574885.1 Lepilemur ruficaudatus | reverse complement strand
AGCACCACATGTACTTACCATCAAATTGGTATTCACTAATCAACACTTAAGTGCACATATAGTAGTAACATTCATCGGACGTCGGCCAGATGGGTGAGGGGAGCAGGGGATGGGTATATACACACCTAATGGGTGCAATGTACACCGTCTGGGGGATGGACATGCTTAAAGCTCTGACTTGGGTGGTACAAAGGCAATATATGTAACCTAAACATTTGTAGCCCCATAAAATGCTGAAATTAAAGAAAATATATATGTTTACTGAGTGCTTTGTGCAAATCCTTGACTAGGAGAGCATAAAAGCATAGAGAAACAGTTAGACCACCTAGGTACTTACTACTCAGATAAGGGGAAATAATAATTACAAAAGAATAAAGAAGTAAACAACACTACACTATATAATACATAGCCTAAGTATTATTAATTCATAGAAATTTTAGCAGCAATAAATCACAGAGATTCTGCAGCCCAGCCTCATTATTGAGTCGCAAAAAGGTGATGTGAGTCCTCCAACATTGCATGACAAAACTGGCACAAAAACTCCTGATGTTGACAATAAGTGCTGGAAGTAATTAAAGAAAGTAACTTGGTCAATATAAAGCCAAGACAGAAAAAGAGGTCACTATTTCTCCTTCAATACATACACTATGTTATGTTATAATATCCAAAACTAATGGCAGTGAGTGGGTCTGAGTTCATCCTGTGGAAACAACCTGCAGTAGAGTCAAAACGAACTCCCAGGTTTCATACTGATGAGCAGCGGGAAACCATAAACCTATGATGAATAAGCCAAGACCCATTTTACTGGTCAGAACATCTAGTCATTGTGTAACAAATCTCTAAGATGATCTGCCTCCTGTTATTCATTCCTCATTCATTCATTGAGTTGGGGAAATTCTCACATATTAGTTAGTATTTATTAAAAAAAGCTGAAAAGAATTAAATGACTATTTTATTCAGTTTTCAAGTGGGCAACCTTCATTATGAGAGATCTTATACTCTTACTAAAAGCGAATACTATAGAAGGAAGCAGCCAGTTCTTAGAACAGGGAAGCCATGTTGTATACTTAGAAAGTCATTTTTCTTCATGCTCATAGTGGAAACCAGAAGAAAAAAAGTGAAAAATAAAGTAATATCCCAGGTAAAAAAATGAAAATTGCATTTGCTGTCATAATATTGTTAATTTTGTTGCAGTTAAAATCTCCAAGTATATATACCACCTCAGAGTCACCTGTGTTGCCTCCTTAAATACCTTCAGGAAAGACCAAAAAGAATTATTTATCTATTAATAAGAATGATATTTATCTCCTCAGAAGGACCAACAGGAGCCAAAAAGATCTTCGTTCATTAAGAGACGTTCAGTGGCCAAGCTCATACATTATCAGCATGGGCAGCAGTAACATGCAGATGTAGAGAGTTTAATAGAGGATGAAGTCACAAAACATGCAGAAAAATGGGAGATGACTGAAACTATCCAGCATGCTTTCCTAAAGGGGAAATCTTTCCAGGTAACTGTGGTGGAAATTTAAAAGATAATATAAGTCTAGTAAAGTGTATCACTAGGTATTAGCAATTCCCAAGTGCATTTGACATTTGTACTATATAATGTCCTCCTGTATACAGAAACCTAGTGGCCATGCGGTGAGGGGAAAGAAGTCTAATCAGTAATAAGTAACCAAGTATCTTATTGAAAAGAATTTGTATTTCTTTAATTTAGCCAAGTGCTTAGTTTATAGCTGGTAATCAATACATATTTGTTGTAGAAAATAAAAAAGATTGGAGAAAATTTGCTTTCCAGACACAGAGTAGAAACTAATGAGATAATCAAGAGATGACTATAATGAATTTAGAAATAAGGAAGAACTGATCCATTAATACATAAAACTCTGGATTAGGGTCATGATTGTTTAGAAGGTAAATTTGCTTGGGGAAGGGTTGGAAACAGGAGTATTCACCCAAATTTAGAATTATTATAAGCGTTAAGATGGAAAAAATTGGTTTTGTTTTGTAGGACACACTGGAGTGGGGTGGGAATTACTTTATGACTTTCCTTTAGGAATTTCCTTTTTTTTTTTTAACACAGCTGGAAATGAAAACAAGTATGTAACCAACTTTGATCTAGTTAAGATTTTTTTTTCAAAGTAGAATTTAAAAAATAAAGAAATAGAAATGTTAATAGTGATTCTAGTCTTTTACTGTTTTGTCAACTTACCTTGACAACTCATTATTTATGTAGGACCCTCATTATTTTAGTGAAATATTATAACTATGAGTTTTTGTCTGTCCATCATGTTTTTCATCTTCCTACAGCTGGGAAGAACATGACCTCCTTTTTTTTTCCAGGAAACATTTCAGTCCATACAAATAACAGTACCCTGTACTCCCCCAGCCAAGACAGAGGCACCTGACATAGTACTGCCTATCAACATACCCTATTCCTCTGGCCAGGACGTGGTGCATGGCCTAAACCAGGTCTGAAAGGAGCAGAAGTTTTTCAGAATTAGCCTGACACAAAAGGTACTCAATCAACATTGCTTAAATGAATGTTGAATAAAGGAATGAACAAGCTAATGGGAATAAATTAGGCCTGTTTCTTTTTGTTTTAAGACAGTATAACCCTGGCCCCAACCTTTATTAACTTACTAAGGGAAGCTCAATCAAGATAAAAGGAAAGCAGTGACAAACATAACCAAGAGATAAAGAAACAAAGAATTTTCATGGAGCCCTCCAGGAATGTCTGGTTTTATGAACTAATAAATTTCTGTTTTCCTAAAGTTGATCTGAGTTTCTACCATTTGTTCAAGGAAGCTCATTTTAAATAAAATAATCTTCAGTAGTACTTTAACAGATTCCCAGAGTACCTAGCAGAACCAGGAGTGATCAAACCAGTAATGGTTGTAAATTTAAATAAAATGTATATCATTATAGACGTAAATAAAATTCAAAATTGTTGTTGGAATAAGCAGAAAATTTTGCTCACAGTGCACTTCAACTCGTAGTTGCTTCCACATTAAGCCTAATAATATTATTTTAGGAAAAAAATAGGTAATATTAAGTTCATATATACTGCATATTCTGCATAATATAGAAGACTCTAAAAAGCTAGATGTTTGCTATTTCATTTTCATAATTTAAGAATTTCATATAGTATTGGAAACATTAACAATTTTTGAAGCTCACTCTTTTCATTTCCTTTTTCCTTATTGCTTTGGAAGGCTATTTTAAATTTACCATCAGTTGATGAGTTTCATCTTATGAACATGAATTTTGGAATCATAAGCTCAGATTCCTACAAGGCCACAAAAGAGACATTACTCTATGCTGAGTTAAAAAGTATCTTATGCTGTAATCTGGTGAAATTAATTTCCCTTTCAGCCTTTGAGAATCAAGCCCCAATTGTAAATTCTGCCTCCAAGGGTAGAAGATGATGAGGAGAAAACACCTCAACTGTAAGTCAACATTCATCCAATAAATACATATGGGGTACTCGCCATGATACAAGTATAGTTCTAGGTGTTAAAGATAAAAGCATGGAGACTAGAAAGGATCTTAATATTATGATCCTGACATTCTAATAGGAGACGAGTTAATAAAGTAAATATATAATTTCAAATAGAGATAAAAAATATGTATAAAATTTAACAGCTGTTATATTGGAGAATATATAATATCTTCACTCTGGGGAGATGATGTTTTAATTGAGATTTGAATGAAAGTCTCCCGGTATAGGAAAACCTGGGAGGCAAGCATTCTAAGCAGAGGGAGCTGGATGTGCAAATGCTCTAAAGAGGCAGTAGTATGTCTGAAATGCAAGAAAAGCAGATGGATACCTAACATGGCTGGAATGTGGGAAGCAAGAGGAAGTGTGGGAAGCCATGAGGTCAGAGACCTCTGTGGGCACTGGTAAATTTGGAAAGCCATTAGAGAGTTTTTGGCAGGGGATGACATGATCCAATTTCCTATTCAGAAAGGTCATGTTGGCTCTGGTGGGAGGCTAGTCTGTAAGGCTCATGGTTAGAATTGGGAATACCAACAGAGGCTACTGTAATAGTCAAGGAGGGACATGATGGTAGCTTGAACTAAGAGTCTGAAATGGAGAGAAGTGGAATAATTCAGAATCTATTTACAAGTACAGACTGCAGGGTTTCTATGAGGCAGGTGAAGAAAAATGAGGAATTGATGAATCTCATAAATGCAGTTGACCACGAACTTTCAGAATGTTCCAGGATGATTTTATGGACTCTAACTAACATGCTGTACTTATCAAATCTCCAAGTTATGCTAACTTGTTGAACTTACTCTCGATTTCAGAACATTTAATGTCATAAAGTAAAAATATTAAGCCAATCAAAATGATTAAGTGTGTAATTTATGACATGATCTACTTTCCTCTGCAAGAAAAATAATAGCTTTTAAGAGGTGTATTATCCGGGAGATGATGATGAAAGTTTAAATGTTTTAGGTCTTTAAGTTGGCAACCTTATACAACCTTATGCAGAAATTCCCTATGACCTTCTCTATCACTTAATATAATCTTTAACTATTACCTCTCATTTTTGTGTGTAGGCTTTATACCTTATTAAATAGCAAACTTATTTTTATATTAACATATTCTCTATCATTTAACATATTTTCCTTCTCACAATAATGGTTCAAAAACTGCTTCTCGATCTATAAATCAATTTCTCTTAAAGAAATGTTTCCATAATCTTCATGTCTTCATAGTTTACTTCATGTCCCACATTCTAAAAGCCAAAATCTCACCAAACAAAGAGAACTTTAATGTTTTAATGTCCTGGACAAACATTGAAATCCCTTTGTAGACCTTGAATATTTTATTCTCCTGAACAAATTCAATAAACCATGCAATAGATTCTTAACATTTTAAATCGTGACCAGTATGGTGTTTCACATACTGTATTTTGAATTCAAAATTTCAATGGTATTTCTTTCAAATAAACTAAAGCTTACCCCAAAATGATAGTATCCACTTTCCTTCTGCACCTGACCACTCACCAAATCTCATCTCCCCTACCCAAGTGCACAAGGCATCTCCTTTCCTGCAGACAAGACAAATCTTGAAGAGGGTCTTTCACACTCAAGTATAAAAGAAAATCTTTAATTTGGAAGTGTTTAAGAAACAGGGTATTCCCCAGAGGCTGTCAGGTAAGTAATCTCCTCCTTCCTTCTTGCAGTGAACTTCTATCAAGGGCAAAATCTTCTGTGTAGATTTGAGACTGTACTTTTTCCCTACAATATCTCATCTTCTCTATTAAACTATAAGTACCTAGACCAGTGCTAGCAACCACCACAAGGTATTTAGTGAATATTTGTTTAATAAATTACTGCATACATTAATTAACAGACAAATCAATGAATGAATAAATGAATAGCTGTTTTGATGGCTAAAATTGTACTTGGAGGGCAGTCTCATTTGGGCCAAATTACTTTCTAACTTTTAATTCAGTTAGATTTGCATTAGAAAGCCTCCTTTGTGAAAACACTGCAGGGCAACTGTGCAAAGTTGCTTTGAAAGTAAATGCCATCAAATATTAATAAGATAAACCAAGGGAAATAAGGTTGTAGTTTATCTCAGATAAAAAGAGCATTTTTCCCCTGAAGTATGAAATCATTAAGGAATTTAAAACTCCCACCCAGACATCAGACAAAGACATGTGGGTGACAAAGCTAAGAAAAGCAGATTGAATATAACATTCTGTTAAGATTAAATGGATAGAAACCCCTTAAATGACTAACAAAGACCTTGGAAAATGCTGCTGTCTTTCCTTTTGGATTTTCTTTCCAGAATATACAAATCTCCATATCTAATCTAAGGGCAAAATGAATTTAAAGAATATATATTCCAATAATCCTAAAATCCCACTGTAATCTACCATAACTAAAGTAATCCAGGATCTCTGCTCTTGGGTCTGGAAAGGCCTCATCTATTTTGACCTAAGAAAAATAGAAAGGGTGCTCTGGCCTGATAGAGCTCCTGATAGAGCTGATAGAGCTCCAGCAACCCTGGCTGAAAATGGAAGAAATGGAATCCCACAAAGCTCACACTGAAATGACCATTTCCTTTGTGAAATGTATTTTATTGTATTGGGAAACTAAATACTGGGGAAAAAAGGGAGCCAATTGATTATTAAACAAAAGCTATTCACCCTGGATCCTCCCCTGCAGCCTGCTCCTGCTAAGCACACAAGAACCATCCTCAGCCTCAGGACTGATCTTACATGTAGACCGTGTGTAGTAGTAACAAGAGCATTGAATTAAAGTCAGAAGAGCTGGATTTTAATTCTAACTCTGCAACCCATTGGCCAGTTGACCTGAGCCAAATCATTCACTTCTCTGGGCCTCAGTTTACTCTTCTGAAATAAAAATACCACTAATATCAGTGTCATATGTATGGTATAAGCAGAATAATCCACCACCTTCATTGTGTGTTGCAATAAGCCCTTTGCCACCCAAACCTCTTCCTTCCATGCTTAGATAAATTTTGATATTATGTAAATAAAGAAGCCTTGCATGTATAATTAGTTGTAAACTTTTAAGAATTAACTACTAACAAATAATATGGTGTAACTCACTGGTATCACATTTTCCCTGATAAATCTAGTATAATTCCTCCTCTGGCAGAGAGCCCAGATAAAGAATGCATCAAGTAGACCCACCATGAAGTAAAGAAAATTTTACACTGAGCCAGAAGGAAAATATTTAAATCAATCTAAGAAAAAAAATCAAGCTGAGATGTAAAACTGTGTCTAAAATAGTTCCACCAAGCTGGTGTCAAGTTAGTTGTATGATACTGAGGATTAGTGATACCAGTCTGCCATTGGTACCTCCTGGCTACTAGGGAGAGCTGGTAAGCCCTGCTCTATAAAAGGAAATAAGTCTTGTTTCAAAGCCAAGTGGGTATTTACTGAAAGGCAAGAATTATTTTGATTTTATAGAGCCATAGGCACTCCTGCCATCAAATTATTCCTCTGGGATATATAATAGATAGACAAGTATGGAAGGCTCCACTGAGGAAGTAGTCTGTACATATATATATGTATATATATATATATATTAGTCTCAGAGGAGACAAAAATAATTATAATCATGAAGTTATAAACTCATGAACTCTAAGGAAAAGAACCTTAACAGGATCATTCTGTGCTCTCTAATACCTATGTAGATTTTGTTAAACAGTTTCAGATTTCTTGAAATTCCTGTTGCTTTTCTTATTCTAGTCTTGTGCACAAGAATTGACTTCTTCAGTTTTGACAACAGTTAGTTTTGTTCATGCATATTTTGGAGACAGACACCCAAGGTACCCAGTAATATTTCTGCCCCAGGTGGAGAAGTCTGTTTGCCACAGCTCTCAATCCAGTACTTGCCTTTCTCTTAAATTGTACATTCTTTCTTCTCATTTATTTCTGAAGAGACAGCTCATTCCATTGGACTTCCTTCTACAAAGGAAAACATCAACACAAAGAAAATTTCTTTTCCTTGGCAATTATTTTTATGTATTGACCAAGTGTTGCTTTAATCTTCTCACTACAACTAACCTCCTTCACACCCACTTGCATCCTGATGCAAAAAGTGAAAATAGAGGAAAAGACACATAAAGTTTTCACCTTGAAATGCACCACACATCCCTTTCTCAGGAACAAATGTAGAGCCATCAGTAGAAGGAGTGAAAACATGTTTCAGTGGACCTGACATAGATTAAGGAAAATACTCTTCCAGTATGAACTTCTTCCCAGTATCTATTGGTTCAATCTGGCTTTGAGGTCCCAGGTCTGGTGGCCTAAGTAAAATGAAAAACAGTAGGTAAAAGATGTAGCTACTTAGTCTGAGATATGATGTAGGCCTTAGGAAAGAGTAATAATAATAATGTCTAGCATCTACTGATAATTTACTATAAACCAGAAATTCAGAATATTTCATGAACTTTACATATACTAATTCATGTGATGTTCATAACAGTTCTGTAAGTTAGGTACCAATTGGGGGAAGAAAATTGCAGCAGATAGAGATTAAGTAAAATCTCAAAGTCATGCAAGTCATACGCTATGCTGCTTTTCAAAAGTTCTTGAAGTTTTTATATTATCCAGCCAGCTCATCAGGACATAAGACTAGATAGAGATTTAATGTAAAACCCTAGGTTGACATTAACTATGAATTTCCCTAATTCTGGTGGTAGTTAAGAGTCAGGATGAAGCCTAAATCCAGCAGAGAAGAGAGCACTACTACCATCTGCAGTGTGGTATCCTAGACTTCAAGGAAAAAATACAACAGAAACATAATACATGGTTCCTGCCATCCAAAGTTTTACATTCTAAAGGTAAACTTAGATATTCATATCAAACAATTAATTAATAATTCAATCTAATACCTATTTATTCTATTCAATTCAATAAACATTTGCTGAGAGTTTACTCTATTTCACAAACTGACTAAATATGCCCCAAATCAGGGTCTATAGTTAAGAAGAAAAATGAAGAAGGTATAAAATCTACTTGAAGGATATCAAAGTTTATGGGGAAACAACTTGTCAATTACCAATTAAAATTTCAATATGGTCAATGAACTCAGGCACTAGGTACCCAAGAGGAAGATGTGAGTCACATTTCTTAGAAAACTAAGGAATGCTTGCCAAGGAAAGTGATGTTTAAGCTAAATCTTAAAGAATAAATCTGCAATAATTCTATGAATGGAAAATTCCTCATTTGAAAAATAAATTTTCATTCCTAAATAAAACTATCAAGTGTATTTGGAATGTCCTTGGTACGTAATAAACAAATATGCAAGCCTGAGAATATAGTCCATTCATGGACACAATTAAACTTCTTATATTGCACATCAGTCTTAGTTGGAGCATGACATTTGTAAAATCAATTTATTGAAAGGCCACTGCCAGGGCAATGGACACATGTATCTTCAAATCAGTACCCTTAGGCTGGCTAATACAAAAGCTATGTCAATGAGTAGGTCAACACCATTTAAAAAGAATTCCCAAGTGTTACCCATTGCAATGCCTTATTTTCATACATTTCAAGAATCTAAGGATTTTGAAATACATTGTGGGTTAATGTCATAATATTTTTAAAATAAGGTCAAAAATCTAACATTTTGACATATTAATATTAATGCTCCACTTCAGAGGCATTTGTTCTTTCAAAACATCCATATTGAACACCTACTCAGTGTTCCCGGCACTGTTCCGGGAATGAAAGATACAGAATCTAACAAGACGAGCATGACTCTAGTTTGAGGAAGCCTACATTCTAAGAAATAGAATAATAAATATGTAAGAAATGAATAAATAAGCTAATTTTAGACAATGGTAAGTGCTATGAAGAACATAAATAATACAGGGTACAGATCAGGGAATGAATTGGGGGCTGTGGAAAGAAGCTATCTTAGCTAGAATTACCCCAAAAGTCCTTTCTGATAATATGACATTTTTATCTAAGAGCAGAATGATGAAAAGGGACCAACAATGAAAGATCTGGTAAAGAGAATTCCAGGCAATGAGAATAGCAAGCACAAAGGCTCTGAGAAAGAGATGATCTTGGAATGTTTGAGGAACACAGGGAAAACCAGAATGGCTGTAGAATAATGAAAAAGAATGAGAGTGGTCAGAGGTGAGGCCCCAGAAGAAGGCTGTAGACAGATCATATATGATTTTTGAAAATAAGGTAATAAGATTAGGTTTTCTTCCAACTGCCATGGAAAGCCATTGAAGGAGTATAAGCAAAATAATGATGTGATTAGATTTAAACTTTAATAAAATTGTTCTGGCTACTGTGAAGAGAGTTGACCATAGGAGAAAAGAATGAAAGCAGGGAAATCAGTTAGGAGGCAAGTATAGTTGTGCAAACCAGAGATGGTGGTGAATCAGACTAGAGTTGTAAGAGATGGTGAAATGTGATCACATTTGTGATGCACGTTGGAAGCAGAGCTGGCAACATACTTGAAATTGGGTCTTTGATTTGTGGGGGCTGTTTGAAGGATCAGAAAGATTAGGCCCAGCAAGAAACTGAAAAAGAATTGGAAGGTAGAAAAATAAAGAGTTTTATTTGCTATGTTAAGTTTGTAATATCTACTACATAACTGGATGAAGATGCCAAATAAACTGATAGAAGCATAATTCTGGAATTTAGAGAAAATATGTAGAAAATGGAATTTATATTTGGGATTTACCCTCGTATAGATAGTATTTAAATCCATGGAATTGAATGATATCATAAAAGAAAAAGTATACAGAAAAAAAAGGAGGACTGCATATAGACTGCTATGCACTCAAACATTTAGAATCTGGCAGAGGAGGAAGAAATTGAGAAAGAACATCAATGAGGTAGCAGGAGACCAAGTAAATGTGATATCATGAAGGCCTAGACAAGAATTTCAAGAAGGATCAATTTGCCAATGGTTGCCGTGAAGTCAAGAAAAATGAGGACAGTTAATTGGCTCTTAGATGTGGTGAATTAGAGAGCCCTGGTGACATTGCTAAGAGCATTTCAAACACTTGAAAGCTATATTAACAGGATATGTTAGCTAGCTATTGCTTTGTAACAAGCCACCACAAAAGTCAGTAGCTTAAAAAACAACAATTTCTTACAAGTCTATAGGTCAACTAGGTGGCTCTGCAATATGAGTTCCCACTCAGCTGATCTCATCTGGGCTAGCTCATGTACCTACAATCAACAAGTGGGGTAACCTAGCGGTCAGCTACTCTAGAATGGCCTCAGCTATAAAAACAACATCTCTGTGTTGCAGGGTCTCTCAACCTCCCAAAGGACAGCTCTAGCTTATTTTCATAGTGGTGGCAGGGTTCCAAGAAATAGGACAGAAGGACACAAAGCCTTCCTGAAATCTTGGCTGGATATTGCCACACCACCACTTCCCCTACATCCAATGGGCAAAAGCAAGTTCAAGTCCATTTCAAAATCAGAGTGGGTGGAGACTGCACACTTAGAGACCAAAGGGCATGGATATAGGGAAGTTATTAATTAAAGCTTATGATGCAGTAAGTTGCCATAATTGGGCAAGATAATTGAGAAGAGAAATACTTTGAAAAATTCTGCTGTAAAAGGTAACAGCTAGATGGGTGCAAAAGCTAGAGATGCTACGGAGTCAAGGGTTCTATTTTGTTTGTCTACTAGACTTGTTTTTTAAAATGAAATATGAAAGAGTCTTTTCATAGGCTGATTGAAATTATTCACAAGAGAAAAATAGAAAGCTCAGCAGAGAAAAGGAGACCCATGAGAACAAAGTCAGTGAGTAGGTAGGCTAAGATTAGAGGGACTGGCCTTACACTTGATTAGGCATGTCTTCAAAAGTAATGGAAGGAAAAGAAGAGTACAGTATGGACAAACTTGATCTCCTTCAAGTTAAATTGGTTGTTAATTTCAGAATTCCTTAGGGACTAAGAAAACCCTACCAGCTCAGAGAAACCTTTTTTTAAAAAAATGCACCTGCTCACAAATCAAAATTACAGAGGACTGTTCGTACCAGGGGAGTTTATTTCTGCTATTGAGATAAAGTTGTTGAGAGGCAAAGACAAAATGAGTTCAGAAGAGGAATCACCTAGGATCAGTATCTTGATTCCAGATATCAAAATATTCCACAATGTGTCCTTAGAGAAGTCACTCTTCAATGTAAAACACTGATTTGAATCCATCGTACAAACTTGCCTTATTACCATACTCAAAGGGTATTATATTTTGAGTATGCAATATTGCAACATCCTTTGTTTCATGAATCACTTGAGGAATTGAAATAGTCATTCAGTTAAAGATTGCTTAAGTTTACAAACTAATACATGCATAAAAAATTCATCAACTCACTCTAAAGAGCTATTGAACAAATTGCCCATGACTTGGGTCAAATGTCTTTGAGTGCTTAATACCATTTAGGAAAATTGGTGCAGATGGATGTGGTTGGGGGAAGAAAACTTCACAAAATTAAACTTTTAAAAACTTAAGTTTATTATGTAGTTTTTACAAAATTTTAGGCATTACATTGCAGAATGAGAGGGAGCTATGTATGGCTGATAATGAGCTTGACATGTGCAGTGACTATTTTAAAATCAGAAGGACTCTTTCATTCAAACTACATTATAATTTCACTGGGAACTCAGGCTGACTAAATATCTAAAAACCAAATTTTTACGTCAATTGGTAGGTCTTTATATTCATGTGAATAGGAAATGACTTCTAGGTCAAGAACAGAAGCTTCCTGATTTCAAAAGCCTCCCTGTAAAATCCTGCCTATACATGTCTTCATCCTGCATAGGTGGCCTCAGGCTGCCTGTGAGGACCCTAACAGGACAGGATCATGAGCAACTAAGCACAGGTGGGCTTTTTACAGGACTTTCTGACTTCCATTAGCCATTAAAGAAAACATTCCAAAATCAAAATTGTTCCAACATTCTTCATCTGGCTCTAACTGTACCAAACTTGGCACCTAACTGTACCAAAAACATTATACTGAGAGAGGGATAAGCAGGTAGTAGAGATATAGTAAGGCACAGTCACCACAAATAGACCAATCAATGACCAGGAACTCACAGCATGAGAAAAGAGAAAGAACAAGATGAACAGACCAGAGGCAGGTAAGAAATTAGGTAAGATGTTTGTTTGTTTGTTTGTTTGGGGGTTTTGTTTGTTTGTTTGTTTTGAGACTGAGTCTCACTATGCAGTTCAAGCTGGTTTTGAACTCCTAAGGTCAAGCTATCCTCCTGCCTCAGCCTCTCAAGTAGCTGGAATTACAGGTACATACCATTGTGCCCAGCTAGAAATAAGCTAAGTTTAATTTACTTTGGTAAACACTTTATTGAGCACCAACCATGACTCAGATATAGTTCAGAAACAGAAATGGAAAAAGGGTATAAAGCAAGGGAGACACACAAGCATAGAATACTGAATACTGGTGTGATACAATGGTAAGGCATACACACTCAACCAAGTCTGGGACAGCCAAGGGATATGCTGGAAGATATATTGCCTGAACTCTATCTTAAAGGAATGCATAGGAACTAGTGAGGTAAAATAGAAGATTTTGAGGAAAGGCAAAACAAAGCCCTAATGGCACGCAAGATCATAATATCTACAGGAAGAGCACAAGCAATAAGACTAGTGTGATCAGTAGACCAGGTCATGGAGAACATTGTTTGCTAGGTCTGAACTTTGTCCAGTAGGTAATGGTAACTCCTTTCAGATTTTTAAGTACAAGAGAGACATAATTTGAAGAGACTAAGACTGGAAACCAAGAAATCAGTGACGAGTAATGAGTGGGTTTATAAAAAGGAAGGGTCATACTGAAAAAAAGATTATAAGTTGGTGGGATTTGGCAGATATATGGAAATATAGGCAATTCTTTGGAAAGATGGGAGGGGCAGGAAGGCAGTCACTGCAAGAGGTGCAACACCAACTGAAATACACCTTGAAAAAGAGGCCTGGCAGGTAAAGCAGCATTCAGACTGAATCTCAGCCCTGGGACTTGTGAAATCCTTCCCCTGTAAGCAGAGATTCACAAGGAGAAGATTTCAGAGGCCTGTGAATAGAGTCTAAAGCAGATAAAAGAATACCTTGTTCTATTGCATTTTGCAGAGACAGTGTTTTTTTTTTAATAAATTGAAGGTGTGTGGCAACCCTGCATTGGGCAAATCCATCAGCACCATTTTTTCAAGCAGCATGTGCTCACTTCATGTCTCTGTGTCATAGTTTGGTAATTCTCATAATATTTCAAATATTTTCATTATTTTTATATCGGTTATGGTGATCTGTGATCAATGATCTTTGATGTTACTATTGTCACCATATAAGATGGTGAACTTAATCAATGTGTATGTTCTTGACTGTGCCACCAATCAGCTGTTTCCCCATGCCCCTCTGTATGGGTCATCCTATTCCCTGAGGCACAACAACATTGAAATTAGACCTAGTAATAACCCTACAATGGACGCTAAGTGTTCAAGTGAAAGGAAGAATCTCACATCTCTCACTTTAAATCAAAAGCTAGAAATGATTAAATTTAGTGAGAAAGGTATATCAAAAGCTGAAATAGGTCAAAAGCGAGGCCTGTTGCACAAAACAGACAGCCAAGTTGTGAATGTAAAGGAAAAGTTATTAAAGGAAGTTAAAAGTGCTATCCCAGTGAACAAAGTAAAGCAGACTTATTGCTGATATGAAGAAAGGTTTAGTGGTTGGGATAGAAGATCAAATCAACCACAAAATTTCCTTAAGCCAAAGTCTAACACAGAGCAAAGCCCTAACTCTCTTTAATTCTATGAAGACTGAAAGAGATAAGAAAGCTACAGAAGATAAGTTGGAAGCTAGCTGAGCTTGGTCCATGAGATTTAAGGAAAGAAGTCATCTTCACAACATAAAAGTGCAAAGCGAAGCAGCAAGTGCTGACATAGAAGCTGCAGTAAGTTATCCAGAAGATCTAGCTAAGATCATTGATGAAGGAGGATACACTAAACAATAGATTTTCAATGTAGATGAAACTGCCTTATATTGGAAGAAGATGCTGTCTAGGACTTGTATAGCTATAGAGGAGAAGTCAATGGCTGACTTCAAAGCTTAAAAGGACAGGCTGATCTCTTGCTAGGGGCTAATGAAGCTAGTGACTTTAACTGGAAGCCAATGTTCATTTGCCATTCCAAAAATCCTAGGGCCTTAAGAATTGTTCTAACTGTACTCTGCCTGTGTTTTATAAATGGAATGACAAAACCTGGGTGACAGCACATCTGTTCACAGCATAGTTTACCAAATATTTTAAGCCTGTTGTTGAGACCAACTATAAACTAAAAAAAAAAGCTCCCTTTCAAAATATTACTGCTCACTGACCATGCACCTGATCCCCAAGAGCTCTAATGGAGATGTATAAGGAGATCAATGTTGTTTTCATGCCTGCTCACAACATCCATTCTGCAGTCCATGGGTCAGGGAGTAATTTCTATTTTCAAGTCTTGCTTTTTAAAAAAATACTTTGTGTAATGCTATAGCTGCCATACATAGTGATTCCTATTAGGGACCCGGGAAAAGTAAATTGAAAAGCTTCTGGAAAGGAGTCACCATTCTAGATGCCATTAAGAACATTCATGATTCATGGGACGAGGTCAAAATATCAACATTAACAGGAGTTTGGAAGAAATTTATTCCAACCCTCATGGATGACTTTGAGGGGTTCAAGGATTCAGAGGAGGAAGAAGTAATCACAGGCGTGGTAGAAAGAGCAAGAGAACTAGAGTTAGAAGTGGAGCCTGAAGACGTAACTGAATTGCTACAATCTCATGATAAAACTTTAACAGATGAGGAGCTGCTTTTGTGGATGAGCAAAGAAAGTGTTTTGTTGAGATGGAATCTACTCCTGATGAAGATGCTGTGAACATTGATGAAATGACAACAGTGAATTTAGAATATTACATAAACTTAGTTTATATAGCAGTGGCAGGTTTTGAGAGTATTGACTCCAGTTATCAAAGAAGTACTACTGTGGGTAAAATCTTAACAAACAGCATTGTATGCTACAGAGATATCTCTTGAAAGAAAATTCAATCGATGAGGCAAACTTCATTGTTGTCTTATTTAAAGAAATTGCCACAGCCCCCCCAACCTTTAGTGACCACCACCCTCATCAGTCAGCAGCCATCAACATTGAGGCAAGACACTCCACTAGCAAAAAGATTACAACTTGCTAAAGGCTCAGATGATGGTTAGCATTTTTTAGCAAGAAAGTACATTTTAATTAAGATATGTACATTGCTTTTGTAGACATAATGCTATTGTACCCTTAATAGACTACAGCATGGTGTAAACATAATTTTTATATGCAGTGGGAAACCAAAATATCTGTGTGGCTCACTTAATTTTGATATTTACATTATTGTGGTGGTCTGAAATTCAACCCGCAATATCTCTGAGGTATGCCTGTATAAGGCAGTTTGTACCATAAGAAAAAAGCCGGGGCATTCATGGAAACATCAGTATATAAAATGAAACACATCTTGGAGCATCTCAAAAATAAAATGATCTAAGTATACTAGGATAATTTGAGTTAATAGTTACTATACTTACATCCATATCTACAGCCTGTAGATAAAAATATGTAATCTTTCAGATTGAAGTAGTTTGTTCTTTGGCCAATCAAATAGCATGAATGCAAAACCACTGATTTCCACTCTCAGATTTTGCTGTCATCAAAATCACACTAGGCTAGAACAGGTATGGTGGCTCACGCCTGTAATCCTAGAACTCTGGAAAGCTGATGCAAGAGGGTCACTTGAGCCCAGAAGTTCAAAACCAGTCTGGCAATGTAGCAAAACCATGTCTCTACAGAAAATTTTTGTGATGTTCACTAGGGATTAGGGGGGTGGAGGGTAGACCCACATCTGAGACATGGGGTGAGCACAGTGGGGGGGAGGGGAATGCTTGAAATGTAGTTGGGGAAGGGAATTAGGGGTCTCAAAAAGGGGAAGGAAATCCCCTAAAATTGTGGTATGTGAATAGCTGTATAACTTGGTCAATTTACTAATAATCATTGAATCGTACACTTTAAAAATAAATAAATAAATAATAAATGCTTCATAAACATTAAAAAAAAAAGTTAGCCGGTTATGGTGGTATGCTCCTGTAGTTCCAGCTACGTGGGAAGCTGACGCAAGAAGGATCACTTAAGCCCAAGAGTTTGAGGTTACAGTGAGCTATGATCACATCGCTGCAGCTTAGGCAACAGAGTGAGACCTCATCTGAGGAAAAAAAATCAGACTAAAATAAGCTAAAATTTGACAACCTCAATTCCAATTTCTCCTCACCAATAAAATCCAGTATTTGTGTTTCAATTCTTCTTTAAAACGTTTCCACTAACCTTTGGTTGCTTTGAGGCAACTAATTAATTAAAGCCATTTAGGACATCATTAACTGAGAAAAGGCATTCTTAGGGTCAGGATTTTGATGGTTTGGATAGCATTTGGAATGCTAGTAATTAAAATATATTGAATAAGCCATTTACTCTTGCTGTTCAAATATGGTAAATCTTTATAAAGTATAGTCTAAAATTACTTGAACCAATAATTCCTGAGAACCCATTTATTAACAAAAGTCTTCCTGGGCTATAAAATGACCTAATTCTTCGCTTGGAATACAGAACTGAAATACCAGAGCTTACTACATAATCTGAAATCTAGTCCTCTCTGAAAAGCTTTAAAAGATGTAGCTCAGATATATTTTTCAGCTACTCTGTGTAGCAGGATAAGCTAAATCTTTTCTTTTTAAAATTATTCTCCATCTGTGTTATCATGTTAAATATCCGAGTTCTGCTCGTGTAGTTATTTCAAAGCCAAATTTTCAGTAATTAAAGAGACCACTACCCATGTTATAGCTCTAAGACCAGCTTTGTAATGGGAAAGTTAACAACTCACAAAGGCTGAAATCCTTTTAATGGGCTTTAACTTGCCTGAGAGGAGGAGATCTATTTCAAGCATAAACACAACCTTCCAGAGATAGTCTTTTTATGTCGCTCTTAAATGTCTAATAGGTGTTCCACATCAGCTGTGAACTTGTGAACCCAGAAGGGATTTACAGGTTTTTATAAATTCAGTATGGTATAGCACACACACACACACACACACACACACACACACACATGCACACGTGTCTTATGCAAGCATAGCCATTGCACTATTACTGCTGTAAAACCCACTGTTTAGTATCTTTAGGTCCTAAAAGAGATTTTATTTTTAAATTTACAACAGAAAAGATAACTACAAAATGGATTGTAGTGATTGTACAAAATCAATAGCTAGCCACCTTAACATAAAGACATTTAAAAACTGAATAGCATGCTGTTTTGTACCATTGAATTTTTTAGTTAGATATGTATTTTATTGTCTTCATTTAAGAACTCTACATAATAAACTTATTCCTCAATAGCATACATTCTTCATAATGTTGAAATTTTTAAAGAAGCATTCTAATTTTGAAAGTGCTAGTTAAAATCCTTTGTTAGTCCTTGGGGACTAGTAATTTCACAACTTCCCAATGAAGTATTTAAATTCTCATATTTAAATCTCTATTTATGTAGCCAGATATGGTCTTGAAAAGGTCTGTAAAGCCGGAATTTCAAAATAAATGACAATGTAGTAAATAACTGGGGAATTGGCTACTTAAGTAAAATATATAATAAATCCTTTTATATGGTGAATCCTTCAATAAATTGAAAAAATAAAGATTCTTTAATATATTCATTTTGTAAATTTAGATTTTGTGTATGAGATTTACTTAAACTGGGGCAAATTTTCAAACCTTCTTGCTGAGGAAGAAAGAATTCTAATTGCATGAATTGATGTCAGTGAGACTGCTCAATCTTTTTAATACTGGGTAGGTTGCTTTTTTAAAAAAAAAAATCACTTCTACAATAGCTGGCTAGATTAATGCCTCTACTTTCCCCTTTGGTGACCTCAAATATCCATCTATCAGGAACAGTTTTTAACTGTAAACAACAGAGCCTACTCTATCCAACATATTTATGAAAAGAATGTATTAAAGATCATAAGGTCACTCATAAAATGTCAAGGAAGTCTAAAGATATCTAGCTTGCAGACTACACAGCCAGGAAGAATAGTCAAATTACACCCACAGAATGCTCCAGTAAAGGTCCCACTGCCACCACCACAGCCCGATTTACACTGCCCATCCAGAGCGTGGGGCTATAACCCCAGACAACTTGCCTCTGTGACTTCTGAAAGCTCATTGTTTCTCCATTGCCCTCATAAGATTTAATTTCCTATGGTGTGACCTCTCCATGTCACTGTCTTCTGAACTGAGACACAAGTGGATTCCCTCCAACCTGCATTCTGGCTTTAATGGAAAGTAGGAAAGCATTTTTGTCTTCTACCTTAAAATGATACAAAATGAGAGATTTTAAGAAGGATATTCAGAGGGAACCGGGAAGACCATAAACAAGACAAATGTTCACTTCGGTCTCTGCATAGCTTCAATATATTCCATTTTCCCATGCCTAAACTTCCAACCAGTAGCAGCCACACAGCAAATGTTTATGTCTAACATAATGCAACTACTATTTCTAAAAATGAAAATGCACTCGCTATCTCCCAGAGAGAGGGACAACCTAGCAAGTCACTGGTCACTGCATTCAGCTGCAAGTCCAGGACCAATTGATCATGTCCTAATAGTCTGCAACACATGAATAAAGTAGAAGAGTCAACAATCACCATTAATGATAGTGAAATTAAACAGGTAAAATAGCAAGGATAGTATAGGGAGAAATAGAGGTAAATTAGTTCACACAAAATTTTTAAGTATTTTCAGAACAATCACCCCCATGAACAAAGATTGTTCTCTGCTACTAAAAATTGGGCATTCTACAGTGATACTACTCAAATAGGCCCTAAAGGATGCCACCATAGTCTGCCACCATGATTACTTTATTTAATAGCTCATTGAGCAAGCACTGGTGTGGCTGGGAAACAGTTGGGGCCAAAATGGTCATCATGCATACCTAATTGTCAAGAGCCTCCTCTATAAAGGATGGTATTTGCTGGGTGCTCAAATGCTCTCACACTACCTATTCTGAAAGAATCATATACATATTTTTCTCTGAGACCACTTTTATAGAAATCCTCCTGTCAGTCCACTCAAAGCCCCTGAATTTTTGAGCCAAATCATTAGCACCTCCCCATGAACATGATGAATGTAAGAATTTGTCCTTCTAGACCTAGACAAATTGAATTTGAGGCATGATATTCAGCCTGTTGTACACTGGGAGGATTTCCCTTTGCCCCAGTCCTCAGAGCCTCTCTAGAACGGGATTGTACTGCAACAACAGTCCACTTTCAGCTGGTACCTGCAAAATATTAGTGAATATACTTTTAATTTTTGCCTTTTCAGTCAAAGGTCACAGAGAAAAAAAGGCCACTGGCAAGGATGATGGAGGAGTGTCAGCCAAGTGGGGAGATACTGTTAAGAATGCGAGCTACCTCCCGATAGAATTTACTCTATGTCACACTGAAGCATATTCTTGATTTGCTAGGGAAAATATCAACTTATTACAGATATTCCAGTATAATTATTAGTAGCATCTCTTTTACTTTCAAAAGTGTCCCGGTTTCGATGATAAATTATATAATCACGCCACATATATACTATTTCCACTTGATGATAAAGTGCTGCAGGGCATGCCTAATTTGCTTCGGGTGGCTTGACTCACCAAGTTATCCAAATGCATGGAAATGTGCAGCTCAAGCATGGCCAATGATCAACTGTTTAAACTCCACCAGGACCTATCAGTAAGAAGAGAATAGTTACTTGTCAAAGAAGGCATGGCTTTGCTCCAAAACTCCAGGAATCTCTGCTGTGATTATTCTAGCAGTTATTTCCATAAGCTAAACAATGTACTATACATACTTCAAGTACCACTATATGCACTAAGTCATAAGAACCAAGTGGTAGAATAAATTACATTGCAGCCTGGCTCAGCTGGAGATGCTTCCCTTGATCTATGACCCATTCAAAGCTGGCAGTCTTTTGAGTGACAGTGTGAATTATTTAGAGTCTCACTCCCAAATGTGGTATGCAGTTCTCCAATATCTAAATAGGCCTACCCAACTTGTGCCTCTTTGTTAATAAAATAGCATATAAAGTACCCAAGTTGCCTTTTATTTTATCATTTCAAGATATTAATTTAGGGGGCACAAGTGTTTTTGTTATAAGGATATCTTGTATAATGCTTAAGTCAGGGTTTTTGGGGTGCCCATCACCAGAATAGTGTTCATTGTACCCAAAAGGGAAGTTTTATCCCACGCCCACCTTCCAGCCCTCTCCACTCCTTGGTTTCTCATGTCCTTTATATCACTTTGTGCCTATGTGTACCCCTCTATTAGTTCCCACCTATTAGTGAGAACATGTGGTGTTTGGTTTCCCATTCCTGAGATGCTTTACTTAGGATAATGGTCTCCAGTTCCCTCCACGATACAAATGACATTTCATTCCTTTATATGGCTGAATAGTATCACATGGTGTATAAATAACACATTTTCTTTATCCACTCATGAATATATAGGTTGATTCCACATCTTTGCAATTGTGAATTGAGCTGCAAAAAATATTCCAGTGCAGGTATCTTTTTGATATGATGACTTCATTTCCTTTGAGTAGATACCTAGCAGTGGGATTGATTAATTGAATGGTAGGTCTACATTTATTTCTTTGAGGAATCTCCATACTGTTTTGCATAGAGATTGTACTAATCTGCAGTCCCACCAACAGTGTATAAGCATCCCTTTTTCTCCGCATCCAAGGCAGCATTTATTGTTTTTGATTTTTGTAATAATAGGCCATTCTGATGGGGGGTAAAATGTTATCTAATTGCAGTTTTAATTTACATTTCCTTGATGATTAGTGATGTTGAGCATTTTTTCATATGTTTCTTAGCCACTTGTCTATTTTCTTTCAAAAACTTCCGTTAGGTCTTTTATCCACTCTTTGATGGGGTTGTTTGTTTTTTTCCTTGATGATTTGTTTGAATTCTTTGTGGATTCTGGATATCAGTCCCTTGTCAGATGTACAGTTTGTGAATATTTTCTCCCACTCAATAGTTTGTTTATTCATTCTGTTGATTATTTCCTTTGTTGTACAGAAGGTTTTTAATTTAAATAAGTCCCATTTATTTATTTTTATTGTTGCTATATTTACCTTTGGGGTCTTAGTCATAAATTCTTTGCCTAGGATGATGTCTAAAAGACTTCTTCCTACATTTTCTTCTAGAACTTTTATGGTTTCATGCCTTACATTTCAGTCTTTAATACATCATGTATTAATTTTTGTATGTGGCAAGAGATAAGGATCCCATTTCATTCTTCTCCATGTGTCTATCCAATTTTACCAGCATCATTTATTGAATAGGGCTTCCTTTCACCAGAGTATGTTGTTTTCTACTTTGTCAAAGATCAGTTGGTTGCAGGTAGATGGTTTTATTTCTGGGTTCTCTCTTCTGTTCCATTGGAATGTATCTCTACAATTATACCAGTACTATGCTATTTTGGTTATTATAGCTTTGTAGTATAATATGAAGTCATGTAATGTGATGCCTCCAGATTGTGTTTTCTTTTTAGTTGAGATTGCTTTGGCTATTCAGGTTCTTTTTTGCTTCCAAATGAAGTTTGAGGTTTTTTTTTTTAGATCTGTGAAATATGGTACTGGCATTTTGATGGGGATTGTGTTGAATCTGTAAGTCACTTTGGGCAGTATGGACATTTTAATGATGTTGATTCTATCAATCCATGAGCAGGAGATGTTTTTCCATTTGTTTGTGTCATCTGTGATTTCCTTCATGAGTGTTCTATAGAGTCCTCCTTGTAAAGGTCTTTAACCTCGTTTGTTAAGTATATTCTTAGGCATTTTATTTTCTTTGTAGCTATTGTGAATGGTATTGAGTCCTTGATTTGACTCTCTGCTTGACTGTTATTAGTACATAGCAATGCTATTGATTTATGTATGTTGATTTTGTAAACTGAGACTTTGCTGAATTTATTTATCATCAATTCCAGGAGTCTTTTGATGAGTTTTCTAGATAAGAGATCATATCATCAACAAACAGGAATAATTTTCCCTCCTCATTCTCAATTTGGATGCCCTTTATTTCATTCTCTTGCCTGCTCTGGCTAGGACTTCCAGTACTATGTTGAATAGAAGTGGTGATAGTGGGCACTCTTGTCTTGTTCCAGATCTTAGGGGGAAGGCTTTCACCTTGTATCCATTTAGTATGATGTTGGCTGTGGGTTTGCCATACATGGCTTCTATAATTTTGAGGCATGGTCTTTCTATGCCTAGTTTGTTGAGGATTTTTATCATGAAAGAGTTGCTGGATTTTATCAAATGATTTTTCTGTATCTACTGAGATGATTATGTAGTCTTTGCTTTGGTTTCTATTTATGTAGTGAATCACATTTATTCATTTACATATGTTCAATCATTCTTGCATCCCTGGGTTGAAACCCACGTGATCATGGTGGATTATCTTTTTGGTGTGCCATTGAATTCAGTTTGCTAGTATTTTGTTGAGGATTTTTGCATCTATGTCCATAAGAGATATTGGTCTGTAGCTTTCCCTTTTTGTTGTGACCTTTCCCAGCTTTGATATTAGAGTGATATCACCACCCTAACTCTTTACAGAATGAGTTAGGGTGGATTCCGCACTTCTCAATGTCATGGAATAATTTCTATAGGATGAGTACTAGTTTTTCTTTGTAAGTCTGGTAGAATTCAGCTGTGAATCCATATGGCCCAGGGCTTTTTTGTTGTTGTTGTTGGGAGATTTTTTATTATTGCTTTAATCTTACTACTTATTACTGGCCTGTTCAGAGTTTCTATTTCTTCCTCATTCAGGCTTGGGAAGTTGTGTGTTTCCAAGAATTTATCCATTTCCTCTATGTTTTCTAGTTTGTGTGCCCAGAAGTTTTTATAGTAGTCCTGGATGATATTTTGTATTTCTGTAGTAACAGTTGTAATATGTCCTTTTTCCTGGGCTTAAGCAATCCTTCTGCCTCAGTCTCCCAAGTAGCTGGGACTACAGGCATGAGCCACCATGCCCAGCTAATTTTCTGTGTATTTTTAGTTGTCCAGCTAATTTCTTTCTATTTTTAGTAGAGATGGAGTCTAGCTCTTGCTCAGGCTGGTTTCAAACTCCTGACCTTGAGCAATCCACCCACCTCGGCCTCCCAGAGTGCTAGGATTACAAGCGTGAGCCACCGCACCTGGCCTGGATCTTTAAATATATCTATCACTTTAGAAAATTTTTCATTCATTTCTTGAATTTTTTTGAGTTGGTTTTTCATTTTCTCTTGGAACTTATTGACTTCCTTGCAATCCATATATGGAACTCTTTATCTGTCATTTCAGTACTTTTGGTTTGGTTGGGATCCATTGCTAGAGAGCTGGTGTGCTCCTTTGGGTGTGTCCTTTCACTCTGATCTTTTCATATTTACAGAGTTCTTTAACAGATTCCTTCTTTTCTAGAACAGCTGTTGCTTTTTGTTTATGAATTTTCTTTTTTATGTGTGGGGTTCTTTTCCCCTTCACTCTTAATGGTTTGTCTATAGCATATTTTGGGTAAGGACATATAGCTTTGCTTGTGAGTACTCTGATGGAGATCTAGGTTCTGGATGGATATCTTGGTTATAGATATCCTTAGTGTGGTGGTTTTCTTCACTGCTAGTTATTTATAGGTTGTAGTGGTGGCATACTATATGCATGGGCATATTCCATCTTTCATTAACAAGGGAAGATGGAGATCTTTGAAATTCTTACTCTTTCCCCAGCCCTACGGTCTTAAGAGTGTGAATCATACTGGAATGCCCAGTTTAATCTCTGAGACAATAGGTGGTACTTATGGGTAAGAATCAGTGATGCCTTAAATGATTGAATCAGTAAATGCTATAATGGGCTGTACAAGTTGTCCTCCCTACCAGTAAGTGGCACTTGCAGGAAAGAGCTAGATTCAGTGGTATTTTTTGGGCCCTGTGACTGTCTCTAGTCAATCAGGAGAAACGCTCAGATTCCCCAGGTAGTGGGCAGGGCTCTGGAATTCCCAGAGGACCCCTTGTTCTCCACAATAGCAAAGGTGGGTGGAGAAACAAAACTGGTCAGGGCTAGGTCCGACAAGCCTGCCTTCAGGCTACACAAAGGCGGGCACAAGAGCTGTCTCGGCAGGTATCAAAGATCTGCTCCCAAGCCACAGGGGAAAGCCACAAAAAAAGGGCCCCATCAAGCCAAAAAGTCTGTTCATGTAGTAGGGGTCATCTAGGATTCACAGACTGGCTGTCAGGAGAGTGTTTCACTCCTTTGCCCCCACCCCTTTCCCACAAGTCTCCTTCAGGCATTTGGTCACAAGCAGCCACAGCCCAAACTAACTGAGCCACCAGCAATGGCACTGCAGGCTGGGAGCTTCTCTGTCCGGGATCCCACCCCAGACTGAAAGTGTAGCTTTCCTGTGAGATGAGGGGTGCTTCACAAGTGTGCTGTGGCTCAGACCCACACTGTACTCTCCTTTCAGTTCTGCCTACGTGGAAACAACCCAAGTGCCTATCAATATATGAGTGGATTAATAAAATATGGTATATGTGTACTATGGAGTACTACACAGCCACAAAAAATAATGGTGAACTAATTCCTCCTGCATTATCTTGAGTGGTACTGGAGCCTATTCTTCTAAATGAAGTATCACAAGAATGGAGAAACAAGCACCACATGTACGCACTATCAAATTGGTACTAATTGATCAACACTTATGTACACATATGGAAGTAACATTCATTGGGTGTCTGGCAGGTGGGAGGGGAAGGAGAGGATGGGTAAATGCACACTTAATGGGTGCGGTGCATACTCTCTGGGATGGGCACACTTGTAGCTCTGATTTCAGCAGTGCAAAAGCAACATATGTAATCTAAACATTTGTACCCCTGTAAAATTTTGAAATTAAAATAAAATAGACTAATTTAAAAAAAAAAAAGTAAATGGAACTGGAGGCCCACTTACTTTCATGCAATTTACCTGCCTCCGTCTGGCACCACACACTAAGGCACTGGAACATCTGCCCCTCCCTGATCCCCTAGTACTTTCAGCATGACAGCATCAATGTAGTAGAATAAATGATATCCTGTGGAATAGAATACCATGATGCCTAAAGGCTACATTTTTTTTCATGAATCTAAAGAGTTAACATGGTCCTGAGATAAGATGAGGGAAATGTATTGCTTTTCCTGTAAGATAAAAGAAAACCATTCTGTTGTTCTCTGTATATTGGAATAGATAAAAAGCAAGAGCTTTATAGTAGATACCAGAGACTGTGTTAATTTGTTCCAATAAAGAGATAACATCTGGAGCAGCAACTGAAAATTAGTCACTATCTTAATAAGCTGATGAAATTGTGTCACATTTTTCAAGACCAATATGCTTTTTGAATGGCCAAAGAGGTAAGTTAAATGAAGTTTCCATTGATTAGTATTGGCTTAAAGTCAGTTCCAAGGCACTGGACACAGTTGTCCTTTTAATTGAGTGCAAGTTTGGGGAAGGTTAAGTGAAAGATTTAAGTAAGCTCTTCCGATATTATCACAGGATCTTTCCTCAAGTATACTATGCCTCCCATTTTTGTTGTGTTTTGTTTTGTTTTATTCAGAGTTCCTGGTTCTATTAACTGACTTAGTTCTTGGAATTGAAGAATTCCCATGAATCTCACCATGATGTTTGAAGACAAGACTCTTTTTACCAGTCTTAGAGTCTTTGTTTCTTAGTTTGGTTGGTTGGTTTTGTTTTTCTAGTTCAAATGAGACTTTAGTAGGCTACCTATCTATTTCAATTCCAATGATCCCATAATCAATTAACCACTCCCCAATATGCTGACGGATTATATTATTCTTATTATAACTATTAGAGATAGGCAAA
This sequence comes from Lepilemur ruficaudatus, assembly GCA_963574885.1. Classification (NCBI taxonomy): domain Eukaryota; kingdom Metazoa; phylum Chordata; class Mammalia; order Primates; family Lepilemuridae; genus Lepilemur; species Lepilemur ruficaudatus. Next base: position 93,730 of record CAUYRT010032040.1, on the reverse strand, counting down.
ACAAAACTGTTTTTCCTATTCTCACACTGAACAAAGAACACTTTTGACACCAGATATGTGGAGTCTTTTCCCCACACATCAAGCAGTTCTCCAATAAACGCCAACAGGTGTTCAATTCAATTCTGACACTAACTGGAGTTAGAGCAGACCCCACAGGTTAAGGACTCTGTCCCACAAGACTGCCCTCCACTTCAGATGCCAATCCAAGTAGTAGGTTTCCAGATAACCCACAAATTCTATCTGACTTGTCTATAAATTGGAGTTTCCCACAGCCCCCTTCTCAGGTTTGATTTGTTAGAGCAGCTCACAGAAGCCAAGAGAACAGTTTATGTACTATTCATTTTAAAGGATACCAATGAACAGCCATATGAAGAGATACAAGGGAAGATTCAGCAGGGTCCCCTGTGCAGGATCTACTGTCCCTGTGGAGTTGGGATGCACAACCCTCCTAGCACATGGATGTGTTCTTTATCACCAACCCAGAAGCTCTCTGAACTTCATAGTTCAGAGATTGTAATGGAGCTTCATCACATAGGCATAATTAATTATTAAGTCAATAACCAGCCCCTTTCCCCTCCCCAGAGAATGGGAGGTGGGGCTAAAAGTTCCAAGCTTGTAATCATGGTTTCGTCTTTCTGGTGATTAACTCCCATCTAGGATCCCACTAAGAGTTGCTTCATTAAAACAAAATATGGTCCGATAACCCAGGGATTAGGGATTAGGAGTTCTGTGTCAGAAACCAGGGTTAAAGACCAAATATTAGAACAAAAGATTCTCCCAGCACCCCTATTGCTCAGGAAATTATATGGGTTTTAGGAGATCTGTGCCAGGAACCAGAAACCAAAACCAAAGTATATATTTCTTATTATAAAGCACAATATCAAAATGACTCTACCTCTGCTGCCTATAATGGAAACCATGACTACCATGTGCCACTGTAGGATCCATCATTCCCATTGAACTCATAGAGCCCATTTCAGGGGCATGTCAATGACATTGCAATGCCCTTTATCTCAGAACAACAGAGAACAGTCTCTACCTCGCTTTCCAAATAGTCTGGTTTTCTGTCACTAATAATGTTTTTCAATATGAATAATATATTTTTTCAGTATCTTAGAGGATATGTCCTGTAGGCTTTCTTCTATAGGCACATAGTTAAAGAGTGGGTAAGCACACATGAAAAGTCACTCCAACATTTCTACTTCTTTGAATTTCTTTTCCTATATTATATCAAAAATATATGTCATCTCGAGTTTATTTAGGATAGGTCACCAGAGTCCCAAGTTTCCTTCAACTAACTAAGCTAGTAATTAGAACTGTTCTCAGATGCTCAGAGTAGTCCATTACATCTAGAGTATATGGTAAGTGTCCCAGTGCAATAAGTTCAAATTTATCTATTTTGGTTTCTTCTCTCACCTTGTCTAGCACCTCCAGAATCCATTTCCACATATATTCTCCAGGGTTTTACTGTTACAGATTAGAAAATGTTATAATTCTTTTGGTCTGGATTTGACATTAAAATCTGCCTGGGGAGACCACACTGGGGTACAAGTTTAGTCACAAACTGGAGGTAATGAGAATAAAGGGGGAGGAGCACAAGGAGAATGGGAAATGCCTGACAAGGTCATCGCTTTGGATAAAGTAGGTACAGTGTCTTCAAGCATAAAAGAAAAGCGTCATCATCCAGGAGCGGAAGGAGTGATTCCACTAGCCAAGGAGGATCAGTAAGGATTGGGGTAAAATGTACTCTCAGGGTCTCCTGTGTCCTGTTCAGTGCCACAATTTTGATGAGAGAGAAAGCTGATAATATTATGAATTCAATTATGATATAATTCAGCAACCAAAATTAAATTGTGATTTTATTTCCTGCTATTTTAACCCTAGAGTTGTACGGGTAAGGATGTTCTATTAGCACATACATAGAGAGTAGCTTGATGTCTGACCATGACTCAGTTGGGAATTTAAGGCTCAGCAATGTTTATTTTTTTCTAAAACCCTGCAGCATAGCCAGACATCCTCTCCTTAGTCTTAATATTCTACATGCCCTTCATACTATTTGATATTAGGGGTCTCTTTGCCCTCCAAAGCCTGTCTTTAGTGGTTTCATCATTCAGATGATCATAGATTAAAATTAGTTGCTTCACCACGACCAGAATCTTGGACTCTGATATTAACTAGCTCTTCCTTGCTTTCTAGCCTAATCTTGTCATAGATCCATTTCCTTGATGATCTGTTGTTTGTAACCCTCTTGTTAACAAATTCTGCCTCACTTTAGTAGAAAATAATAGCACCCACCCCATCTCATTTAAGCATTAAGCAGAACAGAATCCATTAAAGAATATTAGAGAGCTTACAGAATCTCTAGATGGGCTAATGAATCAGGTTTAAAAGCTCTGCAGTCAGGGAAAATACCAAAACCACACTACTGGGGTAGTGTTATGTTCTCTGGCACAACACAACCACAGCTTAATTTAGGCAGAATGTTTTGTACCAAAGGCACTAAGCCTAGGGTCTGTACCATTGTGGTCTCTAAAAACTGGATGTCTCCCCACCATAACCTATCACTCTCATCAGTAAGATTTACTCTGTATTGAACTCCTTTTACATTCATTTTTTTTTCTAAAACAAATAATTTGGGGGTATTTTATAAGAAAAAGTTTACAAAATTACAAATATAAAAGAGATATGAAAATATTTAGGACTACAAAAAGAAATTACAAAATTTAAGAAGACTGACAAATGGCACAAGTAACAGCAAATCCTTAAAATAAGAAATATTTTTATTAAATTATTTCTATAATAATTTTTTTCTACATCTCTGGACGTGTACACTTTAATTGCCTCTTCATATGAAAATGATTTGGTAATATGATTTTCTATCCAAAGAATAGAAAGATAACTTAATCTTTTCTCTTGATAGTTAATTAAAATCTTTGAGGTTTTTATTATTGATGGTTTTTTAAAGTTTCTTTCAGTTTCACAACTCCTTTTTACTAATGCCATGCAAACTTTTAGGTTGCTTTTAAATTAGGCAAAACCTCTACAAGTTTCTTTTTTATATGAACTATAAAATATGGAAGAATTTCCACAGGCTAACTTTTGTCTCTGAGAATTTCAAATGTTGTTTCTCTTGCCAACAACACACTTTCAGTGTCAGATGCCATAGAATCAGTTTGTTTAGCAGTGTAAACTCTGGCCTTATACCCTATGTCATTTACCAGTTAAGTTGGCTCCATGGAACATAGGAAAATTCCTGGCAACTATTCCTACACTGCAATGAAGAACAATAAATTAATTATACACATAAACATATTCTATTAAACCCACATTTGATGTATTCTCAATTAAACTTCTCAACAGTTCACCAAAGTGTTCAAAGCTACTCCAATGACATCCACCACAGAGGAAGTAAGGAAGAGTTGGGGTGAAAAGGTACAGTAAATTTAAACAATGACAGTTAAAATTTCCTACTTTTGCAAATTTTCAGTAACTATATTGTTAGGTACATCCTCTCCCTCCAACCAAAGCCTTGTCCAAAACTTGTAGAATTATGTTAAGTTAGTTTTGTGGTAAATCAACTTCTGTCCACATGCCTCCACTGTAGTTGCAAGAGGAACTGAAGAAGTAAATTCTGGTTTCTACGTGAATAGGTGGGTTGTATAAGGTAAGAAATCCCCCCAAACATAGAGTAGACGTTTTATGTAGTCAGAAGGTTAGAGAGTCCCCAAGACCTCCCTCATTTCTGACACCAATTGCAAGTTCCAGGGTCTCCAAAACCACCCTCAGATTCAGGAATTCACTAGGAGGACTCACAGAACTCACTGAAGGCTATTATACTCACAGCTATGGTGTATTACAGTGAAAGGAGACAGATTAAGGTCAGCCAAGGGAAGAGGTGCATGAGGCAGAGTCCATGGCAGTTCTAAACATGAAGCTTCCAGCTGTCCTCTCCCAGTGGAGATGTGGACAGCACTAACTTCTCCCAGCAATGATGTCTGACAATATATACAAGGAATATTGTCAACCAGGGAAACTCATATAAGCCTTGGGATCCAGAATTTTTACTGGGCTTGATCATGTAGACATGGTTGACTGCCCTTTGGCCGACCTCAGTTTCCAACCCCTCTGGAGGTCAAGCTAATGTATGTGGCCCAAAGTCCCCGCCATAAGTCATATTGTTAGCATAGACTATCTGGCATGGCCCAAGACCCCTAAGCAGAACATTCCAAAGCCTTAAAGATTACCTTCCAGTAGCCAACGGCAAAAGCCAGACCTCTGTTTGGGCAAGGTTACTCCTTTACTACACTCTAAACCACAATCATATTTGTATTAATAATATCACACTCCAAAGATGGCATGCGATAGTAGGGAAACCATGAACTTGAAACTTGTAAATGTATAATAGTTTCTTTACCCTCCTTCCCTGTTATCTACTTGTATAATTTTAATAATTTTATTCCCATGATGGTGAGTTTATCATCTTAATTTAATAAACATTTTCAAATACCTATTATGCACCATGCACAGATCTAGAAACCACTAGAAAACAAAGACAAATAAGACACAGTTCCTTTCCTTAAAGATATTGCATTGGGTGGATGGAAAGGGCACCTTGGAATTCTCTATATTTCTGTAATGATCATGGATCACACATTTTCTGAGATAGTGCCTATAACAAATAATTATTTTTTAATGTATTCTTTTACTTTGTAAAATTCCAGCATATACAAAAGAATCATAAAATCAGGCCCTGTAAAGACATCAACCAGTTTAAAAATTAGCAACTCATGACCAATCTTTTTTGTCTAAACTACCCATTAATCCACCTCCCTCCTTGTATTATTTTGAAGCAAGTCCCAAGCATCATGACATTTCATCTTTCTAGTATGTATTAATATCTTCTTTTAATAACACATATTCTATAGTATGTATTATCTTCTTTTTATAAATAACCATAACACCATTTTCATGCTTTAAAAAGTAACCATAAATCCTTTCTTTATAGAATCAGATATCAAAGCAGTATCCAAATTTCCCTGATAATTTTTTTGTAGTCTGTGTATTCAGATCAGGATCCAGACAAGGTCTATATTTTTAGCAAATGATTTAAACTACTGTCCCCTTAAGTACCTAAGTACTGTACTAGCAGGACCTGGAGTGGCAAGAGGCAGAAACCCAAACTTTTCTTTTAAAAAAACTGGAGACAATGCTGTGTGAATGGGGAAAACTGTTCATAGATTTTGCGTGTGGAAAATATTGAAGTGGGACTCCTCTCAGAGATGTGTGGATAGAAAAGCTTAAACGATATAATGATTCTGCCGTCCTCTGTCCCGTTACAGCACTGCTTTCCTATATGTCAGCCCCTTCTCCCCACGAGGTGGCAAACATGACCATTGGCAGTTCTAGGCTTTGTTTATCCCTACAAATAATGATCCCAGATAAAAGAGTGCCTGAGATGCTTAGAAAACAGCCCTGCAATGATGCCAGCCTGGCCCCCTACAGCAGATACACAGAGTATTGTGGTTGGCCAGCCTGGGGCACAGGCCCACCCCAGGATTCTGTTGCTAAGATCAAACTCCAGGGGAACTCTAAGATGAAAAACAGAAGAGAAATAATTTCTCTAATTGATAAAAAGACAGAAGAATAAAACTCTACCATAAATACACATCTAATGTTGTACTAAAGATCCTGAATTTTGTGATACAGATTTGTGATTCTGCAAATAATTTCTGCTTTGCCAGCTGACTCCCTGCTAGGCTCTGCCAGTAGACAGCGGCTACAAGGTTGAAAAGAGAGAAAGGGACTGGCTCCTTCCTGCTTGCTTCATGTTTCCTGTTTTTCCGTCTAATTCCTACGTAGCCTCTCTTTTCACCAAACAGCAGCAATGCACTCTGGTTACAGCTGCTGATCACAGTTGGCAGCTTTCTCAACAGTTATACATCCAGCATCATATGCAGGCTCTGCTCAGAGGACTGAGTTTCAGCTCCAGGGCACCCTTCTTCCAACCTTCTAAGTTTTCATAACTCTAACCTCTTCCTCTGCTCTCCCAGCTGTTACCTGCAACTGCTATCTCTGTAATACTTTAGTTTTCCATGTTTGACATTTTGGTTCTGCAAAATCTAGTTAACTATTCCTTATACAAAATTTTCTCTTTTAAAACAACCGATGTGGTCTTAGAGATAGTTATTTCCTGCACTTGCTACTACCATGCTGCTTTTTGGTCTTTTCAGTTTTTCAGTATCTAGTTAACCATTTTTTTTATATTCAATTCTCTCTTTAAGAATATCTGGTATGGTTTCTATCAGAGTTTTCCCTGAACTCTGACTGATACATCAGTTTACAACCCAAAGTTGTAACTACACTAAATTAAATTAACCAAGGTACAAAATCGTGCTCCTTCCAACCAGTCCCTTAGCTTCCATGAGGCCTGTCTTTTGGACTTGGATTCAAATCGTGCTTGCTTCCTTACTCTCCTCCTTCTCACTCTGTTCAGCTTTCAGACTCATCATTCATTCATTTATTTGACAAAATTGTGCTGAGATGGGAGTGAGTAGATGGGATCCTACAAAAAACATAAATAAATATGGCAAAATCTTCTCATGGAATAGTGAGCAAAGTAGACATATAAACCAATAATGGCCATCCAGAGTGATTACTGTGTGCAACTAATCCAGGAGACAGCACATAGCAAGTAAAGCTCGCATCCCTAACAAAGCCAGAGAAGAATTGGTTTCCTTTCTCTACATAACAAGGCTTGGGACACTAAAGTCAGTAACCAACTCTCAGCTCACTCTTCTTATTTATAGTTTCAATTTATTCCTACTTGTCCTTGTGATAAGAAATACTGTTAATACATGTTGCCTATTTGCCTTTTTCTGAGGCAGCGTAGTATACTGTCTAAAATTGTGAGATCCGGTCTACACTGCTTGTGTCCACCCTGGCCCTATCTCATAGGCAAGCTATCTAAGCCCTCTATTAAAATTACCGGTATGGTTTCTGTAGTTGCTATTTCCTGCACTTGCTACTTCCATAATGCCTTTGATTACGAGTTAAAACACACTAAGCATTTAGAACAATTACTGGCACAAAGTCAAGGCTGAATATCAGCTATTTTTATTGTTATATTTTTTCTTTGAAATATTTTTCTGTTTTCTTAATTTCATAATGGCTTAAATATATGACTGTGTGTGACACCCTATGTCAGCTGACTGCAGAGATTCTATCTATCTAGTTTAACATATGCTAGTTTCTTATTGAACAATAATATATTTTCATTGTCCAGGTTGATACTACTCTGTCTGCATGGTAGAGAACCCGGAACAACAGGAAGTCATTGTGTTTCCAATGTACTTGATGCCTACATTTAGGGTCAGAGTATACAACACAATTCTTCTAGAATTCGTTGGTAATTATCTTTGTTCTTTGCTAAAATAGATAGCTCTCTCCTAGAGGTTCACTAGAGAGGTCATAAAGCATAGTGGCTTAGCAAAACACTGCAGTTCAAATCCTGGTCCTGCCACTTGCTGGCCATTGATCACTTAGCACATTTCTTAATCCCCTTCAACTTTATCATGTGAGGATTGAATTTAATTACATGTAAAATACTTGACAAAGAGCTACTCAACAAATACTAACTCTTGACACTATTAGTAATAGTAGTACCAACATCAACACAAAATCATTTTTGATATTTATTACTCATAGAGTTATAGCGAATGTCCTTTAAAGAAAATGACACATAATCCAGTAAACGGAAAATGAAGCTAACGGTTTGAGAGTATTACATTGAATGGCTTTAGATCACAAATAAAGGTGTCTTAGTCCACAACAGTAATTGATGATCTTTATTCACAAAGGGAGAAAACAACATATTTCACTCACGCCTCACTAGGTCTGAATTATGAGGCATTCATTATTTTAAGAGTACCTCCCACCTTCACTACCATCCATAGACTGCTTTTTCACCTTGCACCCTTGACAATGTGAAAAGTGCAAATACAGCTTCTTAAATCCTTCACAGCAATTAGGGTAATGATCTTTCCATGTACAAGACATTGGACTGCTCCCCACACCATACCATTCAGCAGGCTAGAAAGGTTTGCTGTAGGGTGCTCTTCTAAGGGCTCTTTCCTACAAAAGCTACAGAAAGAAACTGTCTGTTGAAAAATATCATGAAAAATTGAGCTTGCATCTGTTTTACCAAAAAATGCTAATTTCTCTCAGGAGTTTTTTGAATTCTATTCCAAAGTAATACTAAACCATTTAAGACAACACTGCATAATTCAAAAGAAAAGAATGGATGTGCTTCAGCAAGGGAAATTGTATAAAACTGTGGTTTAATGTAATGGAAGTCAGCATTATTTGGATCTTACTAATCATAATTTAAGCCGTTAAAGCACCAGGGACCTCATCAGTATAGATGCTATATTCTCATTCAATTATATTGTGCATTAAAAGTACCGGTTTACAGCATCTATTCAAGTTGTCATTACCCTTGTGCCATACTTGAGGGTGGGGCAAACCCCCTCTCCTGAGGGAGAAGAAAACTGAAAAGCCAATTCAGTGTAATGTATAATAGGCGCTCCTTGGGAGAGTGCTTTAGGTTTCAGTTCATTTCGTCTTAAGATGAACATTCCCACCAAAAGCATCAGAGTAAACATCATGCCTCATTACTCCTCTCCATTGTTCAAACAACATGCATCTAGGTATAATGCTGATTAATGGAAAGAAATTATAATTTTCAATTGCTTTGAATAAGCAATGGAGGAGGCAAATATTTGCTGGACCTGTGAATGAAAAAACTCTCAACTAAAGCATAGGTGAGAGGATGGTGGCTCCAGCTAGCTTGGGGAAGGACACAGAGTCCCCTTTTCTATGAATAGCTGGGCTGGATATGTGGAGCTTGGAATAACTCACCTCCATACGTCACTCTGAAATGACAAAGCAAATCAATGGCAATTGGAAGAATAAGCTCTTCAGATATATGTTAGATGGAGGGCATTTGATAATCTCAAAAAGCATATATGGGAGTTGTTCATACAGGCTGTTATGGTCTATATCTTTAAAAAAAAAGCTTTGATTTTACCAATTATTTTCTTCTCAAAACCAGATTTACCATATTTTCTTACAGAATAACTCCCTAATATAATCAGTCTTGGTTTTCCAACAAAACTTTTTCAATAATAATTATAATAATAGATCAAATAAATACAGTAGGTCCTCACTTAATGACATTAATAGGTTCTTGGAAATTGCAACTTCTAGCAAAAAAATGTATAACAAAACCAATTTTACTGTAGGCTGGTTGACATAAACAAGAGTTAAATTCCTATGGCATAGTTTTGGTCACAGAAACATCACCAAATTTCTAAATAAAGACCAAAACATTTCTCATACTAAACATTGAAATAAATGTGAGCTATACATACATTTAAGAAAGATCAATCAAAACAAGTAACATAATTATTTACCCTATTATTCCATTTCAGGGTCACAGGTAGCCAGAGTCTATGCCAACAGCTCAGGGCATAGGGCAGGAAGGAACCCTGGCCAGAAAAACCAGAACACTATCCCACTGCAGGGCATGCTTCCACTCACACCCACTGACACAAACACACAGGGACCATTTAGACACACCAGTTCACCTAATGTGCACAGCTTTGGGATATGGGAGGAAACCAGAGTACCTGGAGAAGACCCATGTAGAAATGGGGAGAACATGCAGATTCCACACAGACAGTGACCCCAGCCAGGAATCAATCAATTTTTTTTTCTCATCAATGTTGATCCAAACGACATTATTCAAGACCTGCTGTAGTAAATTTTTCATGAGGATATTTTACCGTAACTGAATCTCAAGATAACAAAAAACAGAACACCTACGCTGGCTTTCATAGCTGCAAAAAAAAGTAATAGAACTGGAAATGTTAAAGGCAATTTGGATCTATGATCTCCAAACCAGACTGATCTTCTGAATTATTTATGAAGCTTTTGTTCTGCTCAATTTCCCCAGGCCCCTCCCCAGACACACTGTTATGGGCTGAATTGTGTTTCTCACCAAATTCATGTGTTGAAGTCCTGACCCTCAGTACTTCAGAACATGACTGTATTTGAAGATGGGCCTTTAAAAAATAAAGGTGGAATGAGGTCATTCAGGTGAGCCCTAAGCCAATGTGACTGGTATCCTTACAAGAAGAAGAGATTGGGATACAGACACCCACAGAGGAAAGACCACACAAAGACACAGGGAGAAGACGGCCATCTACAAGCCAAGGAGAGAGGCCTCAGAAGAAATCAACCCTGTTGACACCTTGATCTTGAACTTTCAGCCTCTAGAATTGTGAGAAAACAGATTTCTGTTGTTTAAGCCACCCAGTCTCTGGTACTTTGTTATGGCAGCCCTAGCAGACTAATATACCCACTAAATCAGAATTTCTATCACCAATTAATATTTCCCTTTAAAAATGCCTCCAGGTGATTGTGATAATTGGTTAGATCTAGATCAACCCCACCATCCAGAAGCTATGTCCAGTTATTTTTATCTGCTCTTTTTGTTTCATTTTGTTTTGATGTGCTTTTTGAGAATACCATTACAGAGCATCTGCTCTGAGCTAGGAATGGTTCCAGACGCTGGGGATACAGATGAATGAAACACATTGCGCTCAAAAAGCTCGTCATTTAAAGTACACAGACATAAGATGTGGCACTAACACACAGCAGAGGGTATCAAAGGCGTAGTGAGGAAGGGCACTTGACACAGTCTGCAGAGGTCAAGGGAAGCCTCTTGAAAGAGGTGATATATGAGATGTATATTAAAATATGGTTAGGAGTAAAGCTAGTAAAGAGAACTGAAAGGAAAAAGACACTGTGAGTGCAGGCACAAAGACAAGGAACAAGATAATCAGTGCAGAAAACCAGGAGCAGTTCACAACTACATTCTACTAAGAGACAATCCAGACTACACTTGAATGTGTCCTATAATTTATCCTAATCCAAAGCATTAATTTCCCCATCTATATTTTCCTGTTTACTCTAAAAGCAAAAAAGAAAATATTCGCAGGAAGAAACATAAATAGCTGAATTCATTTAGTGTTCTAGGATATTTGTATTCCAAACAATAACCAATCTCTGATTTATAAATCCTATAAATAGAACTCACAAATATTTTCAGTGGAAGTGGATCATAGATTTGTAAGAACAAGAATACAGCAGAATTCCCTGTATTAAGAATCTTCTAGGTCAAGGCCTTAATTTTATTTGAACATTGTTTCTGTCAGAGTGCTTCTATTTAAAGTGAAGAAAAATCCACTTAAATGTTATCAGAACACACTGTCTCTCTCTTACCCACCCTGACAGTTCTACCATTCTCTCTATTGGTTTCATTCTCAGGAACATCTTCCCATGCAGTGCAAAATGGCCTCAAGCAATTCCAGACTTGTAGTCATCCGTTTAGCATGCTCTAGGGACCTCTTCCAGACACTTTAAATAAATTCCATTAGAAAGACTTCCAATGATCACAGGAATCGGATTCTCATCACTGCACCAATCACTGTGACCAAAGGGATGCAATGCTATAACAGGCCAGGTTTGGGGCAATGCACCTAGAATCAAGGGAAGATGTCATAGTCATCTAAAACACATACACTAAGAATAAAAAGAAAAGGTTAGTTCCCAAAACAGAAATAAAACTGCTGCTGTGAGAAACAGGAACGCTTTGAAGATAAAAAATATTAGATATTCATTACAAACGCAGAAATCAATTAATCTGGGGGAGGAATTTGGGATATGGAAAACCCCTTTCTCTCCTCAAAAAAATTCCCTTGGGAATTGTTCCTAAATACAAACTTTGAAAAATATTCAAATTAAGGAAGTAAATCCTTACGCTGCAAGTCTTCATCTCCTCACACTATGATCATCACCACCATTATGTGTAGGGGTCAGAGGCCATAATGCAGAGTATTGTCCTGAATATAATCCTTACTATAAAATGGAAACATTGGCCAAGCTATGCCAATGAGCAGAACAGGAAACCATGCAGAAGTATCAGTTTCCCCACTTACAACAACTTTGAAAGAATAGAACCAAAATATTCTCATTCATGACTCCATAGGCTGTCAAGACCATGGGGCAAGTCTCCTGTGAGAAACAAAGGCAAGAACACACTGTTAGTTTGTGCTCAAGAGAAAGGACAAAATCCAGTGAGTGCTAAATTCTCTTACTCTGCTTTCTCATTTTAGGATGGAGGAAAAGCTCAGGCAAAGTATCTCCAAAGTATGGCTTCCTTTTTTATACCTAATCAAATAAGGAAGCACTTATCTAGAGTACTTTTGGTTTTTTGGTTTTTTTTTTTTGGTTAAGACATTTTTCCAAAGAAAAATTTCAACATTTTACTAAAATTATGTTTTTTGACAAAGAAAATGCAACATTGTCAGTTATTGATAACAAATAAATTTTATAGCTGATTCATAACAAATTCTAAGGCAAGTCTCCTATAGAGACTATTCAGTATTGTCAAAAATCTATCAGAACTTCATCAAAATTTGAAGCTTCTATTCTTCAAAGTATAATGTTAAAATAATAAAAAGATAAGCCAATACTATAAGAAAATATTTTCAGAACATATATATGATAAAAGACTTGGATCTATAATAGAATATATATATTAATATATATAACTTTCAAAATTCAACAGTAAGGAAAAAAGTAGAAAAATGGGCAAAAAAATTGAACAAGCTCTTCACCAAATGTAATATATGGATGTTGTTATAGACTGGATGTTTGTGTTCCCCCAAAATTTATATGTTGAAGTCCTAATCCCCAATAGGATGGTATTAGGAGATGGAACCTTTGGGAGAAAATTAGGTCATGAGGGTGGGGCCTTCATGAATGGGATTAGGGCCCTTATAAAAGAGACTCAGGGAGCTCTCATGCTCCTTTTTCTGCCTTGTGAGGACACAATAAGAAGATGGCTAGCTGTAAACCAGGAAGATGGCCCTCACCAAGAACCCAACCATGCTGGCACCCTAATCTTGGACTTTTAGCCTCCAGAAGTGTGAGAAATAAATTTCTGTTGTTCATAAGCCACCCAGTCTATGTTACTTTCTTACATCAGCCTGAGCTGACTCAGAAAGATAGCACATAAACATATGAAAAGATACTCAACATCATTAGTCATCAGGGAAATACAAGTTGAAATCATAGTAATATACCACTACACCCACTATAGACATAAGAGAATGGTTACAATTAAAAAGAGTGATCAAACCTAGTGTTGGTAAGCATATAAAGGAACTGAAACTCTCATACACTACTAGTGGCAATATAAATAGTGCAAACATTTTGGAAAAGTTTGGCAGTTTTTTTAAAAGTTTAATGTACATTTAACATTTGATCTAGCCATTTTGTTTCATTTTCATTTTGTTTTCACTCTCTCATCCAAGCAAAATTAAAGCATATGACCATGTAAAGACTTGTACAGCTTTACTTATAATGTCTAAAAACTACCCAAATGTCCATCAACAGATGAATGGATAAACAAACTGGAATATCCATGCAATATAATACTATACAGCAAAACAAAGGCATAAGCTACTGATACACAGTACAACATGGGTGAATCTCAAAATTTTGAGAAAAGAAGCAAGATAAAAGAGTACATTCTATACGGTTCCATTAATATAAAATTAATATAAGATTTTAATAAATGCAAGCTAATCTGTATGGACAGAAGACATATCACAATTGTCTGGATTGGGGAGGAGACAGGGATAAGTCTGGGGGAGGAATTTACAAACAGCAGGAGAATACTTTTTGAAGTGATAGATTTGTTCATTATTTTGATTGTGGTGATGTTTTCATATATGCATATTTCAAATTTTATTACATTATGTGCTTTAAAAGTGTGTTTTTTATTGTATATAATTCATTTCTCAATAAAGCTGTTTTTTTTTTAAACTGAGTAGTTTGGAAAGTTTTCAGGTAAAGATAGATGGCTAAAAATCATAAAGACATAACTAATTGAAAAATAAAACTATCAAAGACATGAAATCTAAGTATCTCATATAGTAAATTAGTATGGATACTACACAGGTTAAGAACTGCATGTATAAATACATTAAGAAACGGTGAGCCCTGCATTTTTAATATCTGGGGTAGCTAAAGATGCTTTGAAACTGCCCCAGGCCGGCATCAAAGGAACCAAACTAAATCTGGAGAGCTGGTCTATATATGAACTTCCGTGGTAGCACTCGACAGCAAGGGGAACTGAGGACAAATCAAAGTGATCATTCAGGGCTAGCAGCCTTGTGACTCCTCCCCAGTGCTAACAGGGAGGACTCAAACCATAATTAAGCTACTAAATCAGGATGGTAAAATTTGAGCACCATAATGGGTGTTTGGTGGTTCATTCCACAATTCTCTCTACCTTTTCCACAGGAAGAAGTCTTTAAAGATAAAAATAATTTGATTCAGCCACACAACAGATTATTATGTAGCCTCTAAAATTTCTCTTTTCAACGAGTATTTACTTACCTGGAGAACAGCTTAACAATTGTTAAGGGCAAAAGGCAGGATAAAAATTAAGTAGATAATATGTTCCCAATTATTTATGTATGTGTTTATACACAAGGAGATAATCAGAATGTCTGCAGTAGTGACCTCCTTGTGAGGGGATTATGAGTGATAATTGTTTTCTTTTTACCTCTATTTTTAAAATTATCTCCAGTAAGCAGGAAATTTTAAATATGTATGACAGTTAAAGAGTGTGTGTGTATTTGTGTGTTTAAAAGGTTTTATTATTAATTGGCAGAGCTGCTTTAGGTATTTATACACCAAAAAAGTAAAATAAAATAGTAAAAATAGTAAATAAAACGAATAAAAAGTAAAAGTAGAGAATAAGAGACTTTTACGGCTCTCTCTAGGCCTATAATATTCTAGTGTGTCTCAAATCTGGCTGCACATTAGAATGATTCAGGTTGTTTTAAAAAAAAATACTAATACTAATGCCTGGGCCCCTTCAAACAGTTTGATTTCATTGTTCTTGAGTAGAACCCAGGTGTTAGTTTTGTTTTTGTCCTGGGATTTTTGTTTGGTTTTTTTTTTTTTTTTCTTTACCTCTCTTCAGAGGGTTGAAAACCAATGTTCTATATGTATGAATCACCCACTATTTTTCTCGTTACATAACAAAGAGCTTTCTAAGGAAGTGCTATCAACAAAAGATACGGGCTGATTATTGAGATCCTGAATTCCCCCATGACTGGAGTTATTCCAGCACAGACACCAATTTACTATTTGGGGGAATGTTATAGGGTAGAAAGTCAAATGAAAATCCCTTCCAACTCTAGAAGCATATGGTTCTATTAGTTCCTATGCCATTGTTAATGAAGCCCTGTGAATATTGCCTTGTGGACTTGAAGTCAAGTTTAAAGACTAATGTTCTATATGTATGAATCACCTATTATTAATATTAATATTTATCAAGCACTATGACTGGCCAGAGTGAAATGTACATGAAACTTCACTGACTTGAGGAAAGAAGCATGATGGAGAACACCAGAGATGTGCATACGAAACAGAAGAACGTCATCATAAACCTCCCCGCCAGAAGCAGAGGAAATCAGAGCACAATTAGTAGAGATTCTATGCATATGAATGTGATCAGGTGGCATTAAGTGATCTGAATTTACTCTTAGTTACCTGCTAGAAATTTATTCAGGTAGATTCATAAAACATGACAAATATTTCATTCTACTTAGTGAAAATTTCAGCTATCCAGGTACAGGGCACGTATTGGTTCTGCTGAACTCTATATTGAGACTGCAACTTGGCCAATCTTCCTTCCTCATGTCCTTGGACCAATAGGCTGGAAGTACTACATCAGCTTAGATAATTGATGCTGATGATCAAGCAGAAATAAGGATGCAACTGAGCAATGGGGCAGGGAGGAGTAAGTCCAGAACTAATGGGCTCCTCTACACAGTATCTCCTTGTCCCACTTTATCCAGTGACAAAAATTACAGCAACCCAACATAGACACTTTCAGCTCCAGAAAAGCTGGCCAAGGGCAAAGAAATTAAATAATGGACAAAGGCAGGAAAGGGAAGGAATTCCACCTCTCGTATCAATTAACTAATTTTTCTTTTTTTCCCCCTCCTTTTCATTTCCTCTACTATTTTAAATAAGATGATATCGTAATTGTAAATTTTATAAATTTAGCATAGATTAAGTACATTAATACAGAATAGTGACTGAACAGGATGAGTTTGAATATTATCCAACAGAAATGGATGCAATGATGGATGAGATTTTGAAACTCCCTCTTGGGAGAAGTTCAGCCTGTCTTCAATTCTGAAAAGCGTAGTTTCTTTTTCTTTTTTTCTCTTTTTTTCTTTTTGAGACAGAGTCTCACTCTGTCACCCAGGCTAGAGTGCCTTGGTGTCAGCCTAGCTCACAGCAACCTCAAACTCCTGGGCTCAAGCAATCCTCCTGCCTCAGCCTCCCTAGTAACTGGGTCTACAGGCATGCGCCACCACACTGGCAAATTTTTTGTTTTCATTTTTAGTTGCTCAGCTAATTTTTTTTTTGACTTTTATTAGAGATGGGGTGTTGCTCTTACTCAGGCTGGTCTTGAACTCCTGCCCTGTAGCAATCCTCCTGCCTCGGCCTCCCAAAGTGCCAGGATTACAGATGTGAGCCACCATGCCCTGCCAAGAGTAGTTTCTTTATATAGAGAGCATACTGTTGGCTCCCGTTGTTACAGAGAAGTTTAAGTCTGGGAAGAAGAGTGCCTACACACATTAGGTGGCCCAAGGGGTAACGGCAGCAGACATTTCAGATTGATTAACTCAGCACCATTCCAGCAGCCTTACAATATGCCTACCACCCTGTTCATCGGAGGTTGAAAAATGAAGTCTACATTTCCTAGGTTCCCTGCAGCAAGGTTATTATACATTTGGCCACATTCCACCAAAAGACTCACGTCCTGAGACTTTGCTGGTGGAAACAATACTGTGCAACAAGCACTACTCAGATCTGACCAACAAGGTCAGGGAGGCTTTAGGTTTTTCAGAAGCAGCTCTGGCGGTTGTTGGGTAAACAGTTGTATAACACTGAAGGCAACAGAAAGATGTTTTAATTCCTTTAGGAACAGTGTCAAGACGGGTTTGGACATTTCTGCCACTTGTACTATATGACATAATTTTGGTTCAATGCACATCTAAAAATTCTGTAAGCCAACTAATACTCTGTAATAAATCCCTTTCCATTTAAACTAACTGTAGTGAATTTGACTGTGGCTAAGAACACTGACTAGTACAGGGAGAAACTGTTGCAAATATAGCCGAGATCCTCATACAATAAAACTGTGTTTATATAACATTTATATTAACCTGATAAAACAGGACCACGTTTATACATTATTTGTATAAAATATAATTATAACAAATAAATTAAGTTTATACTAAATTTATATTCAGCAAGTCAAAATGCTCTCTTTGCTTAGAACTGTTGGGGGGGAGGCATTACAGACTTGAAATTTTTTAAAAAAATACGACTTTGCTCTTTACCGAGGGCTCACATTAAAGATGAAACGAAGAAAGCAGCTACCAGATAGAAGCTTGGCAAATACCACATCGTAGTTTTTAACACATCAAAATTACGGATTCTCTTTAACGTAAGAATGTAATCTAAGACATATTTCAAGAATCGCCTTAAGGACAGATGGGGAGAAAGGATCTCATGACACACGTAGGAGAGAAAAGAACTCCACCACACTCAGGTAGGGAAGGTGGGAGCTCTTGTTACTCAAAGGAGAAAAGAAAACAAACCTTAAGTCTGTAAGTTATCTAAAGTCAAAAATCTTTTTAGAAAGAATACTAGTAACACAAATTTGAAAGGGGTCACAGTATTTGTAAAATATTGAACTTCCTTATATAAGTTACAATGTTTTCCCTTTTGAATAAAACATTGAATCACTTTTTTAGTTAAAATTTAAAATTTTAAAATATGTGACATGAAGTTCTTTTAATTATGGAGGCTGCTTTCTGTTTTAGAATCTCTGGATGAATAAGTGAGACATGAGGGCTAGCTGTCGTATGGTTACACAGATTTGTAGTTGATTGAATAACTGTGTTCAGAGAATGGCGTACCATAATGTTTTTTTCATCTGCCTTGTTCTTTTCAGCATTTTACACACTGACAAGAAAGTAGATACAGCTTTCAACTATATTGTATCTTTACAAGACATAAATCAACATCTAAAGCAAATTTAAGAAACAGTAAAGATGAATCATGTGTGATAATAAAGTTTAGTTTTAAAAAAAGGAATTCTATAGCTATAGGAAAAAGGAGATAAAAATAAAAAAGAAAATTTTTCTGTCAAAAAAAATGAGGTGTTTAGTTAAACCTAAGTTGAATTTGAGTCAGTGGTGTGATAAGGAATTCAAAAATTAATTGATTCCCTTTCAGTTAAGTACAGGTAGAATCATGGGGCTCAGAAAAAGGGAGGTTACATGTCTTCATCTCTCATTGATTAAATCAATCCTGGAACACTAAGTTCTATTCCAGGTACAGCATTTCAAGAGAGATATTGCAAAACTAATGCATGTCCAGAGGACCAGGACCAAGATAATGAGAGAGAATCTATAACAGAATCAAGGTATTTGAGGAATACTTGAAAAAGCTGCATCTGTCTGACTTGGGAAAGGCAGTGCTGCTTTTAAATGTTCAAGGAATGTCCTTGTGGAGATAGGATTAAACTTATTCTGGGACATTTCCAGAAATTAAAAACAATTAGTACCATATAGTCATAGGCTACTTAACCCAAATGGCCTCAAGGGAGTCCCCTAGCTCTCTGTGATCATCTTTTCCTTTACTATCCAAACACAATAACATTCCTCCTTTCCCCATATTTCCACAATTTCCTGGAGGGAAGAGGAAGTTGCTTGTGTTCTATATCCATTGTCTCTGCTCTTACCTGCTGCTCTTACCTACTCCTGGCTTTTGTCATATATTTTCAGTATTTCTGGCTGCCTCATCCTCTTCCTATAACTCTCCTAGATATTTTTTACCCAAGACGTCTCTTTTTCATTTAACACAGCAACATTCCACAGTGCTATTATGTCATAGGCTTTAGCTAAAAGCTTTGGTTTATTGAGCAGCCTTACAGCACAAAACCAAAAGATATAATCAAACATTAAAAAGAAAATATTCTTGAAGATGATCTGCCCATCATCATGTTTTTGGACACCATTTGTTTTCTTGTTTCTTCCTGAGTTCCACAACCTCAATCTCTAGCTTTTACATTACCACCAAATCAAAGACAAATTCCTATTTCTCTACTAAACTTTATCTCTTTTAATCATTTCCTCCTCATTCGATACAATGTCCTGAGTCCTGCTTTTCAAAATTTTTCAAAATGTGTTTTATTGAAGACAGAACCTTCTTTCCAGAATTCCATCTTTAACTATTCAAAGAACTACCTAAAGACTTAAATTTTGAGTTTTTATTTAGGACTTCTCAAATCCTCAATCAAATTCTTAGATGGGGCTTACTATAGTTTGAATAAGGTTTGTTCTTACCAAAACTTGTGTTGAAATTTGATCCCCGGTGTGGTGGTAGAAGGTGGGACCTAATGAGAGGTATCTGGGTTATGAGAGCAGATCCCTCATGAGTGGCTAGGTGCTCTTCTCTGGGTAGCAAGCTCTCACTCTGGTGAGACTGGATTAGTTCTCATAAGAATGAATTCATTCCTGTGAGAGTGGGTTGTTGGAAAGCCAGGATATAACCTCAGGTTTTGCCTCTTCACATGTGTCTGCTTCCCCTTTGACCTCTGCCAGGTTACGATGCAGTACAAAGGCCCTTAGCAGAAACCAGAGCAATGTCCTTGAACTTCCCAGACTGTAGAGCCATGAGCTAAGTAAACATATTTTATTTATAAATTACCCAGTCTCAAGTATTCTGCTATAGCAACACAAAATGGGCTAAAACAGAGCTCAAGATCAAGGTCACTGTGTTCCCTTCCATCACTATCGCAAGAAGAGTAGAGAGGTAACAGAAGAATGATTTTTCTCCTCATTAGAGAAAACTCCATGTGGGTATAGCAATAATTTTTCTTGTTACATATGGAAAGGCTTTCTAACATTTGGTGCTATCAGTAAAAGATATGGGCTGATTCTTGAGATCCTAAAATCCCCCATGACTGGAGTTATTTCAGCACAGACACCAACTTACTATTTGAGGGAATGTTATAGGTAGAAAGTCAAATTAAAATCCCTTCCAACTCTAGAAGCATATGTTTCTATTAGTCCCTATGTCACTGTTAATGAAGCCCTATCAACATTTCTTTGTGGAATGAAGAATCCACATAATATAAAAGAGAAAAAGTAAGAAAAGGAAAACAAAGTCTATGTGGCATCCTCTGTTCAACTAATATTTTGCCAGTGAGTAATACAAAAACAGTACATTTTGTTCATCTTCACTCAGTCCAAAGAAACTGCATTTTAATGAGTACTGCCTCATTTACTTCTTTATAATCGTCTGCTAATCCTTCAGTTTGGGTTAATAACATTTCTCACAAAGAACAACTTCAATTTTTGAGCCACATTTATCCAACTCAATTCAAATTTTTAAAACCTTTTCCTCCCAGCTGTTTCTGATTCTAAGTAATTTCTGTAATTCTCACATTAATCCTCATTAGTAGAAGACTCCTCTTTGGGGACACCAAGGTCCCTTTCCTAATTATGATGGTCCATTTAAGCGGGACTAATTTTAATAGGGGGTTTCATTAAAAGAATTTTATAGAAACTCAAACTCGTTTTTTATTACATATTGAGCTGAAATGATTTGTCTGTGGTGTAGCTGTCATAATCAATGCTCCTATCTCAATAATCAATGTGTCTCTCTACATAACAAAATTAGCTACAGAAATTACTGAAAATCCTAATAATGGTCCAAATTAGTCCAATGTGGCATTGTATGTCAACACTTGTTCTTCTATTTCTTTTCTTGTGACTATAAAATGATGTGTCCAAACATGACATATTGGTATTGAGAAATTCAAATCATTTGAGTCCTCATAAAACCCACCTCTCTATCAATTTTTAGATAATGTTAACCACAAAGATTTTAATCATAATCTCTTAATTACAATTGGTTTGAGGTAAAGACTGATTATATGTACTATTTTCTGATATCCTAAATGTGGAGGCAGATTCTCTCTGAAGTCAAGGCTTCACCATAGCCATACTTCATCCCTTCAATCTCAGCGTGACACACTAAGACATATTGTTTTTCCCAGATACTCTCATTTAGAGTAATCCCAATAAACACCTGAGATTTTCCAGGCATATGGTTTCTGACAATTAGTCATTTCACTAGAAGATGAAGTTCAAGATGGAACAAGGTAAGGCAGCCCAGGTGTTCACATCTGGTCACTACTTCCTCGGGCACTACCACTAGGAAAGTGAATGTGGTGGTTGTTAGGTTATCAAGAGATTCCCAGACGGCTGGTAAAGCATTAATTATTCTCAATGCTTCAGTGGGCTATAAGCCCATGGCTTTTCTGCTAAAAGGGAAATTCAGGTAGTTTGACATTAGATTAAAATGGTTGGGCTGACCCAAGTATGTGTGTGAAGGTATTTCTGGAGAAGATCAGCATTTGAGTATGTGAACTGAGTGGGGAAGTTTGGCTCTCAATATGGGCAGGCACCATCCAGTAAGCTGGGGTCCTGGATGGACCAAAAAGGTGGAGGAAGAGTGAATGCTTTCTCCCTTTTCTGGAGCTCTTATCACTCTTCTTCTCCTGCTTTGGATGTCAGAATTCCAGGATCTCTGGCCTTTGGCATCCAGGACTCACATGAGCACACTCCTGGGCTATTGAGCTTTTGGCCTCAGATGAACTGAGAGTTACACCACTGGTTCACTGGTTTCCTTTGTTCTAAGACCTTTGGCCTTAGACTGAGCCACACTATTGCCTTCTCTGATTCTTTGGCTTACAAATGGCCTGTTATGGGACTTCTCTGCCTCTGTAGTCCCTTGAGCAAATTCTCCACTCAAATAAATCCCTTCTCCTCTCTCTCTCTCTCTCTCTCTATATATATATATATATATATACACACACACACACACATACACACATATATATGATGTATATGTATATGTATATGTAAATCCTATCAATTCTGTCTATCTGGAAACCCTGAACCTTGACTATAACAGTGAGTTATCCTGAGGGTCATTGGGAAAATGCTCTAGTGCCCACCAGAGCCCTAAAATCTTATCGCTTAGTCCACAATATCTTTCTGGTTCCCCCAAATTTCTGTTATTCTTCTACTTTCTGATGCTTCAGAATTTACAGACTCCCATCACTAAACCTCTGTTTTGGCATCCAATCCACTCAGCATTTTCTTTTCTTTGGTAACTATCATTATTATTAGGTACGTTTATACTGTGTTATTTACTTACATGACACCTCTTATTTCCCATAACAATCCTACTGTGTTGTGATTGTTATTGCCTTTTTAAAATGAAGAAATTTAGAATGTTTAAGTACTTTGCCTAAGATGACAGAGTGCATAAGTAACAGAGATAGGGTTCTAACCAGGTCTGTCATATACTGAATCTTCTACTATACCTACTCTATCTCAAGTTCTCCTCTTTTCAATCATTATTATCTGTAAGTGTATGTCTACCTGCATTGCAAAGGTTCAGAGACATATTCTTGGGGCCAGTTGATACTTTTCCTGTGGCACCTGTCACCCCATTCCCACTTTTTTATGTGCCTAGAATATATCTGGAGTACCAAAAATAAAAGCCCAAAAAACATACCACCAATTAGCTGGAAATTCCAATCCTTCCAACCATGAATCAGTTGTTCTAGGCCATTTGAGAAGCATGGCCTAAAACAAAAAAACTAGTTGCTGGATTTCTATCTCCATCACAGTTTCACAAGCTCTTTTATAATCTTTAATCTGAGAAGTCAGTATTTTTGCAATTGAGAGAGAAAGAGCACCAAATCCTAACCACTAAACCACCAGGGATATTTCTGCAATTGAAAATAATCACATTCTTGCTATGTTTTAGCCCTATTGAGCTTTGCAAATTACATAATAATGTATGCTAGCAAAGGATAATTTTTAAAGAACATACTCAATTATGACAAGTTTGTTGTGAGAAAGGTATTCACGTGCACTGCAGGTAGCAGCACAGCCTTTCTTAAAAACAGCTTGACTATACATATATAGGACTTTAAACCTCAGAGTGTTTATAGCATTTGATCTAATAATCCCATGTCTGGAAATTCCTCATATGGAAATAACAACAAATTCAAACAAAAAAATGTTGCTTCAATGGTAGTAATAAAAAAGTAGAAGAAATAGGAAATAGAAATGGTTAAATTATAGTATTCATACAACTAAGTATTATATAACCATTAAAATTATGCTTATGATGAATTTTTAAAGATATTTTTAATTTTAAAAATAGAGGGTAAAATTGTAGAATGTAGCAGTTTGGTATTTTTTTATGGTAAGAAATACCAAATTTTAAGTAGTAAGATGTAAAACTTAAAAAAGCATAAATAAATATAAGAAATTTTCCCTTCTAAAAATTTCTAGAGAGGGCAAAAGATGTGATCATATAATGTATAGAAATATGTTGGAAATTCCTTTTGCACAATTTATGTACTGAGAAAGCCTTTGGATGGTGGAAGTCTTTTAAATCCCTGTTGACCTAACTTAGGACTCAGTGCGAGTGGAACATTATAAAATGTCATTTACAGCTTTTTCCTGAGTTCACTAGGATTTATTATAATCAGGTTTTACTGCATTCCATTAGCAAAAATATATGCCTATGAGTGTGTTAGCTGGAAATTAACACTCTTTGTATTTGGTCTAATACTCCTTCTTGCACCTGAAGCATGCACTAGTGGCCCTAAAACACATGCCCTATTGATCTTCACCATTAAGCTGGCAATTATAATTCTATCATTAGCCAAATTATAAGGCCTTTGGAATCTATCTGATAGATAGATAGTTCAAAGGCCTATCGAACTATCTGAATCCAAGAAAAAGAAAATGTCCCTGAAGCTATCAGTTTGGAATCCTCACTTCCCCCAAAAAAGAAGCAAATCTTGAATGATATTTGTATTGGTTACTCTTGCCACAATAATGCTGTTAATACACTGCCCTTCAAATCAGTCTTCATTTCGTTCACAAGTCTGTGCATGAGCAATTTCAACTAGGCAGGCCTTCTGGGCGCAGCTGGGCTCACTCACACTTCTGAGGTCAGCTGTCTGTCAGTGGGAAGACCTGATTGAGCTCCACATGTCTCTCCGTTCCCCCAGCAGACCAGCCCAGACATGTTTCCATGAGAAAGGCTTAAGGTTCAAGAGTAGAAGCAGCAGTGTACAAGCATGTTTTCAAGTTTCTGCATACATCACATCTGCAAATCACATGGACGAACTCAGAATATAAGGAGAAGGAATGAGATTCTGCTTCTTAAGTGAGAAGAACTGCAAAGTCACAAGGCAAAAGTCATGCATAAAAGAAGGAGTGAATAATTGGAGCCATTAATACAATTAATCTACCACAAAAGCGCATCTAGCTTTCTAATCTCTTTTTCAACAAGCTGCCTACACCAATGCCATGGTGGCTTGCAATTGCCCCAGGGTTGATAGTGTCTTTCAAAAAAACAAAGGTAGAAATGAAATTGACCAAAGATATTTTAAAAACAAAAACAAACAGATGGGAGGGGTTATTAAGGTCATCTTTGCAAAGAATCTATCACAAATGGTGATGATTATACCCATTCCACAGCGTTGACATAAGGGTCTGAGAAAATGTAATTAAAACATTTTGTTAACTATGCACAATTAGAGTTTGAATTTGCAGATGGTGTAAGTGTAAGCAGACTTATCATTAGGTCTGCACTGGTGGCCCTAAAACCCATTCCCTAATATCCTCATCGTTCTTCCTACCGAGAATTTCCTTCTAAGGTATGGGGGGTAGTTTTGTGGGGTAGCCTAAGTAAATTCAGTTACATGTAGGTTTTTTCCACGATTTTGGTTTTGTCTTCATCTATAGATTTTTACTTGAAAGTAAGGTAAAAAAACTTCTTTCTCTACATTATAGTCAGAAATTCAGAAGTTTCTTTACTGAAATGATTGCTATATATTTATTTCACACTATAGTTATTTCAATTTGCTTCCAGTTTCTCTCCTCATTTCATCATTTACTTTTTTTAATGAGGTCAATATGATTTTTGTCTCCTTCATTAAACCTACAGAGTATGAATGAGAATGAAAGTTCTCCTACAATATGAGACCCATTTTCACCATTGCTGTTGCTGCTGCTACTGCTCCAACTCAGCAGAAGACCCAGCAAAGAGCAACCTTCAAGGCCCCAAGGAATCAGCCACCACTGCCTGTGGAAAAATCTCATACTTGCTTATGTAGTGGGCTAAACAGTGGCTCCCAAAAAGATATGTCCAAATCCAAAATTTTAAAAAGAGAGGATCCTAAAAACAGCAAGAATTAAAAAGCAAATAACATATAAAGGAGCTCCAAATAGACTTCGCAATGGAAACCATACAGGCCAGAAGGGAATGGGACAACATTTTCAAAGAATTGAAAGAAAAACACTGTCATCCAATATGAATGGTATCTCAATAAAGCTGATATATAAAAAATGAAAAAAAAAAAAAAGAAAAACACTGCCATCCAAGAATTCTGAATTCAAGAAAGCTATCATTCAAATCAAATATGAAGGAGAGATGGTCTTTCCTAGATAACCAAAAGCGGAGAGAATTCACCATCACTAGACCTATCTGATAAGAAATACCAAAGAGATTTCTTCAATCTAAAGAGAAAAACACAAACATGCAAAAAGAAAACATTTGAATGTATAAAACCCACTGGCAAAAGTAAGTACATGGACAAACCCAGAATACGCCAATTCTGTAATGGTGGTGTGCAAACCACTCATAACAGTAGTATGAATCCCCCAAAACAAATCTATCACAAACAATAATACTTACAACAATCTCTTAAGAGGTAGGCAATATAAAGATACGTAAATTAAGACAACATAAAGTCAAAATGTTTGGTGGAGGAATATAGTTAAAGTATAGAGAGGTTTTTTTTCATTTTTTCTTTGTTTCTATTCTTCTCTTTGAGATCCAAGATAAGATACCTACCTGTTTAAAATAACCTGTTATATCTGTAAGATGGTTTTTGTAAGTCACATGGTAACCATAAGCTATTACAGATTCACTAAAGATAAAAAGTAATGAACTAAATTATAGTATCAGAGAAAATAACAACCACAAAAGAAGACAGGAAGAAAGGAAGAGAAGAATTAAAAAACAACCAGAAAACAAACAATAAAATGGCAGTAGTAAGTCCTTACTTATCAATAATAACACTGAAAATAAACAGACTCAATTCTTCAATTAAAAGACATAGAGTGAATGAGCAGATAAAGAAACAAGATCCAATTATATGCTATCTTCAAAAAACCCACTTCACCTACAAAGACACGCACAAACTGAAAGTGAAGGGATGGAAGAAGATAGTCTACACAGCTGGAAACTAAAATAGTGCAGTAGTTAACTACACTTATATCAGGTAAGATGCATTATAAATAAAAGATTTTAAAAAGAGACAAAGAAGGTCACCACATAATAAAGAAATCAATTCAGTAAGACTACATAACAATTATAAATATCTTCATACCTATATACCCAACAACAGAGCATCCAAGTATATAAAACAAACATTAATACATCTAAAGAGGGAGATAGACTGCAATACAATAGGAGTAGGGTACTTCAACATCCCACTCTCAGTAATGGAAAGATACTCTAGACAGAAAATTACAAATAAACATCAGAGTTAAACTATATACTAGACTAAATAAGCCTAACTGAAGAATATTTGCAGACTATTTCACCCAACTACCGCAGAACACACAACCTTTTTATTAGCACACAGAACATTCTCCAGAATAAACCATATGTTAGGCCACATTACAAGTTTCAATAAATTCAAAAAACATAGAAATTATATCGAATATTTTTTCTGACCACAATGGGATAAAACTAGAAATCGACAACAAGAGGAACCACAGAAAATACACAAATGCTTGGAAATTAAACACGTTCCTCAATCACAAATGGATCAATAAAGAAATTAAGAAAGAAATTTTAGAACTTTGTGTAATAAATGAAAATGGAAATACAACATAGCAAAATCTGTGGGATACAGCAGAATCAATAATAAGAGGAACGTTTACATCAATAAATGCCTATATCAAAAAAGTAGGCAAACTTCAAATAAACAACAATGTACCTCAAGGAACTAGAAAAGCAAGAACAAACCAAACCCAAAATTAGTAGAAGGAAAGAAATAATAAAGATCAGAGCAGACACAGATGAAATTGAGACTAAAAAAATACAGAAGATCAATGAAACAAGTTGATTTTCTGAAAAGATACACCACATTGAGAAACCTTTAACTAGAAGAAAAAAAGAGAGAAGACTCAAATAAATAAAATCGGATATGAGAAAGGAGACATAATAATTGAGGTGATAGAAATACAAATGATCATTATAGACTATTACTAATAATAATGCCAACAAATTGGAAAAACTAGAAGAAATGGATAAATTCCTGGACACATACAACCTACCAAGATTGAAACATGAAGAAATAGAAAAATCTCAACAAACTAATAATGAGTAGTGAGAAAGAAATCATAATAAAAAGTCTTCCATCAAAGAAAAGCCCGGGACCTGATGGCTTCTTTTCTGAATTCTACCAAACATTTAAAGAACTAATACCAATTCCACTCAAACTCTTTAAAAAAATTGAAGATAAGAGAATATTTCCAAATTGATTTTATAATTCCAGCATTACCCTGATACCAAAACCATACAAAGACACAACAGCAAAACTTCAAGCCAATATTCCTGATGAACATAGATGAAAAAGTCCTCAACAAAATTTTAACAAATTAAATTCAACAACACACTAAAAAGATCATGCACCATTATCAGGTGGGATTCATCTCAGGGATGCAATAATGGTTCAACATATGCAAATCAATAAACATGAAACTTGACATTAACAGAATCAAGAACAAAAACCATATGATCATTTCAATAGATGCAAATAAAAAGCATTTGATAAAATTCAACATCCCTTGATGATAAAAACCCTCAACAAACTGGGTATAGAAGGAACACACTACAAAATAATAAAGCTATGTATGACAAACCCACAGCTAATATTATACTGAACTGGGAAAATTGAAAGCCTTTTCTTTAAAATCTGGAACAAGATAAGAATGCCCACTTTCACTACTTTTATTCAACATAATACTAGACTTCCTGAAATAGGCAAATAGGGAAGAGAAAGAAATGAAAAGCATCCAAATTTGAAAGAAAGAAGTCAAGTAAGCCTTGTTTACAAATGACATGATTCTTAGAAAAACCTGAAGACTCCAGGAAAAACACTGTTAGAACTGATAAATAAATTCAGTAAAGTTCCAGCATACAAAATCAATATACAAAAATCATCAG
Organism: Lepilemur ruficaudatus; assembly: GCA_963574885.1. Lineage (NCBI taxonomy): Eukaryota > Metazoa > Chordata > Mammalia > Primates > Lepilemuridae > Lepilemur > Lepilemur ruficaudatus. Next base: position 65,158 of record CAUYRT010032040.1, on the reverse strand, counting down.
CATGTATATATTCCAATAAAGAACAATGTGAAAAAGAAACCAAGTAACCAATTCCATTTAATATAGCCACAAAGAATATAAGATACCTAGGAGTCAATTTAACCAAAGAAGTGAAAGATCTAGACAATGAAAACTATAAAGCACTGACAAAAGAAATTGAAGAAGGCACAAAAAATAGAAAGATTTTCCATGCTTATGGATTGGAAGAATTAATATTGTTAAAATGGCAATTCTATTCAAAGCGATCTACAGATTCAATGCAATCCTTATCATACTAATGTCATTCTTCACAGAAATAGAAAAAACAATTCTAAAATTTATAGGGAACCACAAAAGACCCCCAATAGCCAATGCAACCCTGAGCACAAAGAACAAAGCTGAGGGCATCACGCTACCTGACTTCAAATTATACCACAAAGCTATAGTGATCAAATCAGCATAGTACTGGCACAAAAATAGACACATAGACCAATGAAGCAGAATAGAAAACCCAGATAAAAATCCATGAATTTACAGCCAACTCAGTTTGACAAAGATGCCAAAAACATCCAATAGGCAAGACACAGTATCTTCAATAAATGGACTGGGAAAACTAGATAACCTTATGCAGAAGAATGAAACCAGACCCCTTTCTCACACCATATAAAATAAACTCAAAATGGATTACAAACTTAAATGTAAGACCTGAAACTATGAAACTACTAGAAAAAACATTGGGAAAGTGATCGAGGACATTGGTCTGGGAAAACATTTTTTTGTGTAAGTCCTCAAAGGCATAAGAAACAAAGCAAAAATGGATAAATGGAATTACTTCAAGCTGAAAATTTCTGTACAGCAAATGGAACAATTAGTGAAGTGAAGAGACAATTCATAAAATGGAAGAAAATATTTGTAAACTATCCATCTGACAAGGGATTAATAACCAGAATAAATAAGGAGCCCAAACAACTCAATAGCAAAATAAAATCCAATTTAAAAATGGGGAAAAGATCTGAATAAACATTTCTCAAAGGACAATGGCCAACAGCTATATGAAAAAGTGCTCAACATCAACTAATCATTAGAGAAATGCAAATCAAAACCACAATGAGATATCATCTCACTCCATTTAAAGCAGCTTTTGCCAAAGACAGGGAGAAACAGATGCTGGCAAGGATGTGGTGAAAAGGGAACCCTTGTACACTGTTGGTGGGAATGTAGATTACTACAGCCCCTATGGAAAATGGTGTGGAGTTTCCTCAAAAAACTAAAAATAGAACCATTGTATGATCCAGCAATCCCACTACTCTACAATAAAGAAAATTAATATATCAAAGAGATTATCTGCACTCCCATGTTTATTGCAGTACTATTTACAATAGCCAAAATATGGAATAAACGTAAGTGCTCATCAAGAGATGAGTAGATAAATAAAATATGGTATATATACATAGCAGGATATTATTCAGCTATAAAAAAGAATAAATTTCTGTCATGTGAAGCAATATGAATAGAACCAGAGTGAAATAAGCCACACTCACCAGACAAATATCACAATTTCTCACTCATATGTGAAAACTAAAAAGTGGATCTCATGATGATAGCGAGTAGATTGGTGGTTACCAGAGCCTGAGAAGGGTAGGGAGGACAGAAGCCGAGGAGACATTGATTAATGGTTACAAGTATACAGTTTGATAGAAAAAATAATACCTAGTGTTTGATAGATCACTAGGGCAATTACAGTTTAAAGTAATCTATTATATATTAATAGAAAAGTTAGTTTCTAGCATAAAGAAAAGACAAATATTTAAGGTGATATATATCCCAATTACTCTGATTCGTTCTTTACAAATTACATGAATGCATGAAATTCTCACGTGTACCTCCAAAATATATGCATCTATTATACATTATTATCAATAAAAGATAAAATTAATTTTTAAAAAGGAGAATTTGAAGCTATACACACACACACACACAATCAGGGCTGCTATAATGAATTTGCTGAGATGAAAACTGGTTAATAATTTAAAATTGAATGGTTGAGATTATCCCTTCTACATGGTGGAAATGAATTGTATCTCTACAGGACACAATTCATTTGTATCGCCATGAATGAGAATCATTTGCATGCTATCATTTTCTACAACTTAATTTCTACTTCCACAGAGTTATAAAAGAGCCTAGTTACAGAAAGGCAAATGTTCACACCCCTATAAAATCCGATAATCCCTGAAGGGAATCTCCTTCAAGCACTCCTTTAAAAGGACATTCATGTCTTTTGCTCATTTCTAAACCTTTGAATTTTTTCTTGACATATCTAACATTAATTACGCAATCATTCTTTTTCCCATATAACAGACTTATAGAAAATGAATGTTTTAATTAGCCCACTAGGCCATTTTTCTTTGCATCAAGATGGTAATAAAACTTTGGTGTATTCTCACAACTGAATTGTCTAAAACATTTTCTGGTACAGAATTTTAAGGATTTCTGAATGTTTAAGAACATCTGACATAATAGCTTTGTAATTTTATGTCAAAATATCTAACTGATTTTTTATCTTAATTTAAAAGATAAAATTAAGTTTATGAACAGAACATGAATTTTATGGAAAATCTATTTACAACATTTATAAATCTGACTTATCAGATTTATAAAATTTTCTTAATTCTATAAAAAGAATATTTTTTAAAGCTTTAGTTAAAAGCACTTTTGTATAACAATGTGAATGTACTTAATGAACTGTACAAACCATAATGGTTAAAATGGTAAGCTTTCTGTAACGGATATTTTATGATAATAAAAAAAACACATTTACTTGTTTTTTAAAGTGGTATTTAAAATGTAGTTCAAAACATTTAAGGAAACTTAAAATAACTAAATTTATAAATGAAGTTCATTGCTGAGGAGAATTTAATTCACTGAATTATTAATGGATTATTAATCAAAAAATAAGTTACAGGTAATAATTCTTAGTTTTTAAATTAGATTTACAAATAAATTAAGAGATTTAGATTTTCACCTAGAGAAATTAAGAGACGAGGCAGGAGCGCTAAGGAGAAACCAGATCATAATGAGTTTAGATTGTATCTTGTGAGCAACAGGGAGCTATTAAAGTAAAGGAATAGGGAGCACTAAAGGAGTAGCATATTTGCACCTTAAAATGATCACTCTGGTTTGTTTTGTGAAGAAAAGACTGGAGGAAGGCTAGATGGATGGCAGAAAAGTTAGTTAATAGGTTATGCTGTTATTCAGGTGAAATATAATGATCAGAATTGAAGCAAGAAATAGTAATTATAACCAATTTATATCAACCATCTTTTATGTGTCAGAAATTCTTATAAGCACTTTATACTAGCTCATTCTTATCCTTGTATCGGTATACTGTTATTACCTTACAACAACAAAAACAGTTTTCTACTCAGTATCATAGTTCAAAGCCACAGGGAAATTCTAAGAATACATGATTTAACAAATGCTTTATCAACCTGAATGGGAAGTGGGAGATGGGAAATTAATTAATACTAAAATACAAACAAAAGAATAATCTACTCTTTACTGCTTGGGGTTATAGATTCAAAGGAGATTTGGTCAAATATGGGAAAGATTTTGTCCAAATAGCCGTTAGTACTGATGTAAACAACCAATGATTAACCTATAAAGAACTCAAGTTGCAAAAATACAAATATTGATTTCGAAAGAAACAAATGCATTTTTCATGATAAGGTATTTGAGGGAAGAACTATTGATTTATTTATTTGTACATGTGGTGGTTGTGGTGTTTTATCTCCCAAGAAATCTTGTTTCACTAAATGACTTATTAAATGAGGGTAACTTGAAAAATGGATAAAGTTTTACATATGCCACAAAACCTCACAGATCATATTTTCTGTCTCCATGATAGCTTCAAATTGCTGGCAATAAAGCAAGAGCTAAATGGCTTGTCTCTTACAAAATGTGAGATTATAAAATCTGCATATGTAAAACTGATCTCTCAACCCTTCAGAATCTTAGTCTTAGCTCAAGGAAATGTCAGGTATTCCATGATTTTGTCGTCTCTAAACCACTCACCAGCCAAGCCATTTCCAACATTACGGCTTGCTCTGCTGCATTTATTAATAAAAGCATCAGACAGGTACTGAAATGCCTAATTTTCATGCATAACATGGTAAGGAAACACACAGTTTACCTTACATGGGCAACTCAACACAACGAATTCTGGTAAGAGAGAGTGGAGTGTCTCTAAATAGGGCTGAATCCCACCATTAAGAACACATAATATTAATTCGACTCCTTCTGGGTATGACTTTAAAGGAATGCTATTCTAAACTTCTACCAGGTTTTCCCTTTGATATTCCACAAATTAGGCAGAAAGATTTAAACGTACAATCCAAAGGCAATATCTGCTGCCTCATTACCAGTTGAACAGCCTGTTCCACAGACCAGTTCATGCGTTGCAAACCATCCCAATGATACTCAATTACAGCGTGGTCATTTTCACCCATTCCTGCAGTAGTGTCTACATTAACTGACAAAAACATTCTTCCTCTTCTCTTAATTGAGATTCCCTAAAGTAGTCTTACCAGAAATTCCTGGAAATAAATTACCAAAAATTTTGTATATTCCCCAGTGAGCATAATTTTAGACTATCACATTTCAGCATGTCCTCTTTAACAATTAGAAGCATCTTTGGGGAAAAGAGATCATGAATGCGGTTTTAAAGTATAATCATAATGCTGGTCTGTGTTTTTGCTTTCTTAGGTAACTTCACTTGCATTATCAGTACACCAAATCTGACAGTAAACAGTAAATCAATTGGGCTTAACAACAAAGTCTAGAAATATTCCAATGCGCCAAAAGTAAATCAATAATCATTACGATTTCCCAACTGATTTAAAGGGACTATAATAGTGAAAATCTAATATTAAATGAAAAGTAGTGTCATATAGTAGAAATAGCATAATTTTGTTGTGACAGATGGGTTCAAAACCAGATTTTTTCATTAATCAGCATTTTGATCTTGAAAAGTTCACTCAAATCACTGGGTCCTGTTTTATCATTAACAAAATGGGAACTATAATAATAATTGCCCATTACATAATTTTAAAGTTTATAAAAATATATGTCAAATACCTGGTACGTAGTAGGCATTATTATCACTATCAGTGTCAGGATTCCCAAATAGCTGCTCTACTGCAAACCTGTAAAGAACATGCAAGCCAAGTAAGAAATACATTTCGATAAACAATAGGAAACAAAAGAAAATCATCTCATGCATCTCCATTAAAGAATGAATTAACTCCCTTTTAGCAAAGTCTTCAGAACCATCAGCTATAGGGAAGAAAAAAGTGTTTTCAGTGAACTGATTATAGCTGCAAATAAAATGCCGTTCTTCATACTTGCAAAATCTGGACATAAAGGTTATTGCAGCTATGTTTATAGTCGCATCATTCTTTAATTAGAAGAGATTACAAGATACATTATATATATGGTGTCTAGAGATGCAAACATGAATAGCTAAATGACATGCATGATTTTGCAAAATACAACCTTTTCCCAAGCACTTATTGAAGCTACCAAGTGATCCTTAAGATTCACCAAATATCCTACACATCACCAGAAACTATTGCTAAAAGTACAGCACATTTCCAAGTCTTCAGTGAATTAGAGTCTATTTATACTGATAATAGCATGCTACATACATTAATGCTTAGACACATTATGCTGTTTTCCCTGCTTTAGACACTTACGTTCACTCCATCATAGTTTATAACTCAATGTTTATGCATAATAAGTATTCCATAATTACTTGACAGAAAACAGCTACAGTGAAAACAAATGCAGTTCTTTAATCAAACAATGGATAATTTCAACTTATAGGATGTGATACTATTGAAACATCCATATTAAACATGAGCTTTGATTTGTAGAGGAGTACAACTTGTTAGTCAAACATTATAGGTTTCATGTTTTGCATATGTATTTCCAAGTCTATTTTCCCTTCATCTTTTGTCTGCAGAAATTTTGAACCCATTTGACCATGTAAAGACCCTTGAATTTCTTATACTTTCCAGCTACCTCTAACACACACACACAAAAAAAATAGAATTGTATTACTTAAATCATAATGCTATAAAACAGCTGTCACAATAACTTTCAATAACTTACACATATGAAAATATTAATGAATTGCAAATATCAAAATCCAAGTTGCTCATTTGAACACATAATGAATGAGAGTGTGTCCCATGATGACTCACCCAGAAATGTGCACCATAGCCATCAGGGAAGCAGGGGAGGCAGCTGCTTTCTTGGCAGCAGAAGTGACAACATCTGGAGCATCTGTGTAGGCAGGCTGTACTGTACTGCGATGCTCCCCAGCGATGCTGCTAAAGTGACTTATCCCTACTACATGAAAAGTGCCATAGTTTACTTCTACATAGACTACAAAGTGACTTGCAATAATTTGTGTTTACCAGCACATTAAAAGACTATATAGCCTTTTTTATATAAGCCTTTATAAAGACCCAACAATAAGGCTCTCCACCAAAATAGCAGTAGCTTCAACAAAATAGAAGTTTCTTTTTCACATAAGCAAGCAAGGGCTGAGATGGTGGCTTCATTATTCCTGAAACTTGGACTGCTTTCTCTCTCATGATTCTTTTATACTTGGTTTAACATGGTGCTCCAATCTACATATCCAAGCTCTAAATGTCAGGAGGCAAGGAGGGTGAAGCAAGATCAAAGTACACCTACCTCCTATCTTAAGAAAATTTCCCAGAAGCTGCCACACACTTTCACTTAGGTCCCTTTGGCTAGACCTTAGGCATATGACCATAACTAACTGCAAATGTAGTCTTTATTCCAGCCAATCATGTGCCTTGGCAAAACTTGGGAGTTCTGAAAAGAGGAGACAGATGTTAAGGTGGGCAACACTAATCTATGCCACTGCAGATAAAATGCCTAGAATGGAAGTAGATTACAAGATAAAGAATATTTTTGAAACTTGGGAGTCATTTGAGCACTGATCTAGAGAGAAAGCAAATGCTATGGTGTGTGGATTCGCTACTGGCCCATGAATCAATGACACCTGAATATGCGGAGTTCTCTTACAGCATTTCTGAGGTCCTCGCACATTGGAAATTGTCTTCAATGCTGGAAGTTTCATAGTCCTACTCTCTAATCAATCACAGTGGCCAGAATCCCTGGTGGGACTTATATTGCTCAGATATTCTTCTACTTGGTCAAGGAATTGTTTATATATCAGTATGTCTTTGATCACTCACATCAAGATTGATCATCAAGCAGGTGCCAAGGGAGTAGAAAAGTTGAGATGAGTGATAAAGGGAATCCCGGAAGAAGAAATTTAGAAGTGGGAGCCGACAATAGTGGACACCTTGCCATCCACTCACTCCCCCATCCCAGCTCTCCATCATCCAAGTTCAGGCCAATTAGTCATCATACACCAGAATATAAGCCAGCCAGTACAATGCCAACCTAAACCACTAATCAACCAATGCAGAGAAACAAATGGCTCTATTTGGCAGAACATGACAGTTTCAATAATACAGTAAGATCCAATGAGGAATACAGTTTAATCACTGAGGTACTTGGCAGAAAGCAGAATAAAATGTCTTGGCAATCACTTGTGTCATGTGTTTCAATGTTCATATACTATAAGCTTTTTCCTTTCTCTTTTAAAGTGAAAGATATACATTTTTCAAAACAGGACAGGTTTTTCTTATCAGTCTCCAATATAAAAAGTTGGCAAAGATTTTTAGCCATTCCAGGGTTATCTGGTTTTTGTTTGGATTGCTTGTATTTTCTTTCGCTTTTTTAATGCGGCAATACAATTGAGGTGAAGGATTTTTTTTTTCTTCACTACCAATCTTTGACAGTAATTCTAGCATAATTACTCCACAGGGTGATCACAACGGTCTCCTGTCTTATGTCTGCGATTCCACATATGACATCAGCATCACAACCTAATGACAAGTATTCGCAAGAGCTTTTTAGTAAACACGTTATACCCCAACTATTTGCAAAATGAAAGTCAGCTTCTCTCAATAGACTGCGATAACCAGCCTCCAAGATGGCACCCAATGGTTTCCACCTCCTGTATTCATTCTCATGTGAGTCTCCTTTCGTACTGAATCGGAGCTGGTCTATGTGATCACTAAGTATAGCAGAAGTGACAGTGTGTGACATGTAAGGCTAGGCTATAAATGATATTGCAGCTTTATTTTTTTGGATTGCTCACATTGGTGGAAACCAGTCATCATACCATAAAGGCACTCAACCAAGCCTATGGAGACGCACACAGGGAGAGGAACTGAGGCCTCCCCTCAACAAGCAGCTCCAATTTTCCAGCCATTAGGATTTGCCTACTTTGGAGGGGGATCCTCTAGCCTCAGGCAAGCCTTCAAATCACTGTAGCCCCAACTGATACCTGTCTGCTGTCTCATGAGAACCTTGAACCCAGAAGAGTCTAGCCAAGCTGCTCCTAAATTCCTAACCCAAGGAAACAGTGATAGACAAATGTTTATGTTGTTTTTAAGCCTCTAAATTTGGGGCAATGTATTACACAGTGATAGATAACTAATGTACACACCATCACACATAACTGACATCACTTCATAGCTTTTAGCCACTGACTAGTTCCTAGGACAATACATTGACCGGCATCTCCCTTTAAATACTCCTTCAAAATACACACACACACACACACACACTCATATACACAAATCAAGTGTAATCACACTGACCATTTGACAACTTAAATTGCATTGAGCACTCCAGTAAAGCTAATATAAGACTAATCTGGCCTGACTAATCCCACTATTATGCCTTTATACTCTCTCAGAAATCTTAGAAAATATCTCCATTATGTATGTCATATTTTAAAATAGTCATGTTAGTCCAATGACTCAAGGAGACAGTAAAAAATCTGGGGAGATGTAGCCTCCTCCAACTGACTTTAAAGTTATCAGTCTGTAAAAAAAAAAATGCCTCTCATTTGTTTAGATGTCTTCACATAGCTGCCACATCTCAGCCACTTAGTTCCCTCTTGTTTGGGAAGACCAATCAATCTTCTCAGCTGGGGATGTGCCCATATTCTTAATTGTTGCTCACTACTTCCACCTCCTGGACACCTAACTCTTTCAACCATCTGAGCGTTTGAAAGTATCCGTCAGTGCTTGTATAAGGACATAGAGGAAAATGTTCACATTTTATTCATTTGTTTATGTAAGCAATGAGCACTTATCCCTACATACAGTAAACCATGAGATTCCAATATGGCTTAGCTAATAATTGAAGCAGAAGAATGCCGTTTCTGTTCATAGATTCTCTCAAAATCTAATCCTCTTTCTAGAACCAGCTGTGTGACTTGGAATGAACCAGTTGAGTGCCACAAACCACAATTTTAAATAAATACAATAGGGTTGATCTACTGGTACAAGATGAGGAGAAAAACAAAATTATTTTCAATTATAAGGTTAAATTATTCCAGAAAAAAAAAACTCAGTGGGGTGATTTAAGGGAAGTACACACTTGAGTGTGTGTGTATGCACACACACGCCCTTCTTTATGCTATATATTCTGAAAGTCAAAAACTCAACTAATAAAAATCATTCTTAAGGTTTTACAACCTCATTGTCATATTCCCCTTGCAATTTTGAACAAATACTGTGACTCCCTTTCTTGTCAGACGCAAATCTAAATCAGAATACTTTACTTTGTCCCCTATAACTCCTTTTATTTTCAAAATATATATCTGCATCTCTGATTAAATTTATAATTTACTCATGTTTGCTGTTATTCTCCCTAGTTTCAAAATATTCACTCTAATTGCTTTTCAACGTATATTGTAAATTTGTTTACTTTGTGAACACAGAACCTCGTATATGGATTACAAAACAATTCCTGGTAAGTAGCAAACAGGGGACGGTACTCTTGGGTTGTATTCGTGTTGAATACAAAAGAGAGTTTGTAAAACTAATACATTCAAATCTGAGATGAATAGTCACCTGGCTTCTAACTGGTGGATGATCTCTCTTTTCTTTCTGCATGCAGATCCTGAGTAAATGTTAAAAGCAATGTTTCAAAAATGTCTATAGCCTTATTTCCACAAGTGGAAATGTTGACAACTCTCTATTAAACATGGGCACAGCCATTATCCTTTCAACAAACAGTCCATCATCATGAATATTATATTTACTTGGCATACTTCTTCCTCCATCATCCCATCAAAACCAAATATATGTGTGGGGGCAGGAAGGGAAGAATTTTCTAAGTATAACTTCTCATGGAATGCAGATATTGGTAGCTGTTTAAGTCTTGCTTCAAAATTTTTTAAAAATTCTTCAGCTGTTCTCATCCAATCTTTAAGAAACTATGCTAGGCATAATTAAGAGACTCTGAAGGAGGGAGAAGTATTCTTAGTGGTTCCCAGAGATCGGCAACAGCTCTTTAACAAAATACCAGCAAACGAAAGGAACTATAAAATCTATGGCACAAATATAAATTCCAGGCCCCTCCTTAAGTCTATCCTTGCCCACCCTGGAATGCCTTTCACCTGCCTTGAACTAAGGGGTCAGTTTTATTTCAATAAGACTAAAATATACTATCTTAATAAAGGAAAATCTCCAGAGTGCTGCAGCCTTCAACTATTCAATGTCCAGGTGCTTTGATGGACAGACCACATCTAAAATGGTTGCTTCCCCAGGGTGAGGAGGGGAGAGTGGGCAGTGGGGTTGACAAGGAGCCAGCTTGTGAACCATATGCAAGTGGAACAGCATGAAGTCAAGCCTGCCTGTTCCTCCTACTCTTCCATCCTCTCCAACTTGCAGCACAGCTGCCAATGCTGCCCAAGCCACCTCTATGTGAGCCAGAGAGCACCATCTAGATGGCCTGGCCTATTTTTTCCTTCTATGTCCCCTGGAGTCTCCACCTCCTTACCGAGTAAGGAGCAGACACTCCAGGCATTTTAATATTTTGCCATTCACTGTCTCATACTCCTCATTTAATTTTAGCAATGTACATGTGAAGAACTGTCCAGTTATATGCTTAAAAAGCAAGAAAGGCAGTTGGACTTGTTCACATATTGGAATTTTCCTTTCCAGTAACAGTGTGAGCTGTCTGGTTTGATGGATTTTTGGAGCTGCCATCTTTGACATATAAAATGTTATACAGAGACTTTAAATCCTAGGACTGAGTTATTCGGGGGTTAAAAAAAAAAACATCTTCCCAGTGGGTAGTATTTCTTGATGATTAATGCTTATGAAAAATAAAAGGTACTGTTATATAAAAATAAATCAAGCAAAAAAAATGTAGCTCTTCATAGGTATTAGAGGAATTTTATTTTTATTCAGGCTACACCTCTAATTCCTCCTCACCATCCCCCATTCTGCCAAGGAAAGCATTAAAATGGGAAGAGGGGAGACACCAAAATGATTATTTCTTTTATTCAGCCCAAGTGATAATCATATTCACCCTCTTTCCCACAACAGCAAATCAACACACAAACACACACAGATGCTTTACTTTCTTTCTGCTTGGGGTTTTGTGAAGAAAGTGGAAAAGGATAGGTGAGTGGAAGAAAAGAAAGGATGCTTATGAGGGCAGAGTAATTAGTGCATAACTGGATTGCTGCATCTCACTCCAAAGAGAGAGCAGCCATCATTTCCAAAGAACACCCACCTCCCCTTGTTACTTTCCATTGCATTTTTTAAAAATAGACTTTGTTTTGTATAACAGTTTTAGGTTCCCAGTAAAAGTGAACAGAAGCCACAGAGATTTTCCATCTATCCTTGTTTTAGTCTGTTTTATGTTGCTTTAACAGAAGGCCACAAGCTGAGTGGTTTATAATGAATACTAACTTGTTTGGCTCATGGTTCTGGAGGCTGTGAAGTCCAAGATCATGATGCTGGTATCTGGTGAGCATCTGGTGAAGGCATTCTTGCTGGTCATTCCATGGCAGAAGGTGGAAGGGCAAGCTAGTGCAAGACAGAGAGAACGGAGCTGAACTTTATGCTTTTACCAGGAACCCACTCCTGCAATAACTGCCAACTCTGATAACACTATTAATCCATTCTTAAAGGTCTTACCTCACCTCATCTCTAATACAGTCACAGTGGCTATTAAATTTCAACATGAGTTTTAGAGGGACATTCAAACCATAGCAATTCCCAGACCCTACACATGCATAGGTTGCCCCATTATCAACACTCCCCACCAGAGTGGTATATCTCTTATAATCAACATAACAGTGTGAATCTACATTAGAACATGGTTATCACCCAAAGTCCATAATTTACATTAGAATTCACTCTTGGTGTTGTACACTCTATGGGTTTAGGCAAATGTATAATGACACATATCCAATATTATAGTATTATACACATTATACAGAGTGATTTTACTGCCCTAAAAATTCTCTGTGCTTCACCGATTAATCTCTCCCTCCCCTCACCCCTATCAACCACTGATGTTTTTTTTCTGTTTCCATAGTTTTTCTTTTTCCAGAATGCCGTATAATTGGCATCACACAGTTTGTAACATTTTCAGACAGGCTACTTTCACTTAGTAATACGCATTTACATTTTCTCCATGTCTTTGTATGGCCTTTCCACTGCATCTCCATTGGTTTCAGACATGGACACTAACCAAATCCCAGGGCACATTTAAAGTGAACATAGGGTCCAGGGAGTAGATGACATTGCCTATACATATATATATACATATATATATAAAACACAATGAAGTAGTGTGCTCCTCTACCTTTAATACTATTTTTTATTTTAGGAATTTCAGAAAAAACATCAAAAACAAATTATGGGAGGCTGAGGGACACAGTGATATAAGCCAGAAACACCTTGCTATGGATCCCAACTTCCATTCTTATATCTGTGAAGTCTTTGGCAAATTTCTTAAACTTTCTGATCCTGACTTTCTTACTTATAAAAAGAGGCTGTTTTTAGAATTTCAAACAATATTAGTATAGTATCTATCACATCATAAGCACTCAAAACATTTTTATAGTATCATAGTGCATATTCATGGCAGTATATGGTGATTAACACAGCAATGGTCTCTCCTCACGAACTTAAAAATGAAGCCAATGAACATGTCCTCTGAACTAGAAAAATATATGTATCATCATTGTATAAGCCATCTGTAGATTTTAGCTAAAGGATCTGAAGAATTTGGAAGAGCTTAAATCTGAAATCAAAGTAATTATAATTTGGTAAGCAAGATCTATTTTGATTGAATTGTATCATATTTAAAGAAGGACTAAATAAACTGAAAGTGAATGGTCAGAGAAAAAGAAAAATCTAACATACCAGAGGTTGGTAGTAGCTTCCAGCCTACCCAGGAGATAGTGACAGGGAATATGGAGGATGTGAACTCCCCGGATAGCTTACCCTACTGTACAGCAAGTACAACGCATTAGGCATCACCTGGCCTGGATGAAATAGCCCTTAAAATCATCCCACTTTCTCTGCGCTGATTTACATGCTTACTGTAAAAAATAAATAAATAAATTAGAATAAATTTAACAGAATTCATTTGGACAAATAATGATTTGAAAATTCAGCAACCACCGGAACCAGAAGGGGTTCAGAGTACTCCCTTCTGCAATGCCGACAATGAGTACTTATTGACAGGAAAAGGCTGGAGAAAGCAGAAACAAGAAACAAAGCGTGGATTGGTCATTTCAAAGTTAGTTTTTTATATGGTTAAAGCAGAGGGGATTTTCTTACCATGCCCCTTCTGGTTGGTTGCTGTGAATCTTCTATTTTTTTGGGAGAACTGGCCCATTTTAAAGTTCTATTTGATTACATGGCACCTAGCATGAGTGACTTCATTCTGAGATGGTCTGGTCTATTGGGCTTAGTGCAGGAGCTCAGTCCAAAACAACTTCTCATAAATTTTATTTAACAATTCCCCCCTTTTGCTCAGGCTCTCACCGAAGGGACAGTGTGACCAAAACTTAGGGAGTCAGCACTACTCTCAGTCACCATTATTCCGGGTTTTCATCTCAACACATCATTCATAGGTTACAGTGTCCTTGTTGTCATGTGTTTCTTTGAGCTTGTCATTTCAGCATGAGAGAAACCATTTGGCATTCAGTGGATGGTTGCACGCAGGCGTTTAAAATCTCTGAAAGAATACAGCGCACCAGGGAGACTGCTATTATGACTATCGGGAGGATAATAGCAAGAGTTTGGAGTAGGTTCCTCAGCCAAGGCCCCCATAAACCAAACCAACTAAAATAAACAGAAGGAAAAACAAAGTTTAATGGCTAGAATAAACTAGAAACCCAGTCTCTGAGTCCAGAAGGCTGTCAGTAGAGAAGATAGTTAGTGTTTGAGCTCAAAGCATCTTTTGCAGTTTGAATATGCCCAGCAATGTCTGAACAGCCCACACAGCAATGTGCACAAAGATTTTTCATACATAAGCTGTTTTGGTAATTTCTTTGAAATCGATCTCTATACCAAGGCATCCAGCTTCAGTTTGCAGGGCTTCAGGAAAAGGGCAGTTTTTGTTCTCAGTGATTCCAAGTCAGAAAAGTGGGAGAAAATTGGAAATGTTAGTTTGGAGAATTATAGCCAGATATTGGAGGAACCTAGAAGAATTCAGGATCCAGTTCAGTTTGCAGGCAGATAATACCTCAAAAAACAATGAAAATGGAGAGAATATGATAATGGGTACACTATAGTTTTCTTCTGAAACATAATTTTTCTCTCTACAGTCACCTTCATCTCCATCAAAGATAATCACAGCAAGATCAATCAACCTGCAAAACAGGTCTAGTCTCATTTAAACACAGCCTGATCACTTAATCGAGTATTGCAAGATTAGTAATTAACCACATTGGCTCTTTAATTCTGCTTTGCTGTAAACTTTGATAAGGAATTTCAGGCTTGACTCTTTTAAAAAAACCTCTTAAGGCTAGGAAGCCACTGCCAGACCTGTTTGTCTACAATACCTATGAACTTGGGTGAATCTCTCTCTTCTCAATTCCCAAGGTATTTTAAGGTTCCTCGGCCTTCTTTTATAAGACCAGGAAATCCTTGAAGCCAGGTTTTCCATGCACATTCTTAAATAAGACATTCAAATCAAAACCTTGGTAATATAACCAATATTTCCAGTTGTCCTATTGTAAAAGGAAAACATTTTAATTTAACTTATGCAAATAACTATATTGCCATACAAATAAAAATACTAAGAGTTTGCAAATTTTGGAGGTATTAGGTAGGGGGAAAAGTACTTGTTTTGTCTCTATTTACAAAGGTTACTTTACCAAATTGCTATAAACTATAGATAGCTTAAAAGAAATGTTTTCTAAATCTGGAAAACAAAACATTAAAACAAAGAACAAGCAAATAAAAAATCATAAAAACAATATCCTCTTCTATTCATTCAGTACCATGTAATTAATTCTTGATCTACTTGATCATGGTTAGCAGTTTCACAAACCCGTCAGTTTCTTCATTAGAGTTCTAGAAATTCTTACCCAATGTCTTAGTCCATTTGTGTCTCTATGAAGAAATACCTAAGGCTGGGTAATTTATAAAGAAGAGAGTTTTATTTGTCTCATGGTTATGCAGGCTGTACAAGAAGCAGGACACTGGCATCTGCATCTGGTGAGGGCCTCAAGCTGCTTGATTCATGGCAGAAAGGAAAGGCAAGCTGCCATGTGCAGAGATCACCTGACAAGAGAAGAGGTGAAAGAGAGAGAGAGAGAGAGAGCGCACCCAGGGAGATGCCAGGCTCTTTTAAACAACCAGCTTTTGTGGGAACTAATAGAGCAAGAACTCACTCAGGACAGCACCAAGCCATTCATAAAGGATCCACCCCCATGACCAAAACACCTCCCATTAGGGCCTGCCTCCAACATTAGAGATCAAATTATGATTATGGAACAAACATCCAAACTACAATAGCCAGTCCAGTGGTATAATCTTAAAGTTATCAGAAATATGAACTTCTCATAGCCCTTTTCATGAATTTCCTTCAAGACAAAATACGTAAGGATTATAGTTGATCATAAAAGCTTTTAGAAAAGTATCAGAGTAAAATAACCAACTGCAGATGGCAAGATTTAAAGGGGCCGTGGTTAAAAAACTGATGAGAGTTCATTACAATGCAATTGATAAGAGAATTTAATTGTTAAGAGAATTATTTCTCTGACATACAACATTTTAGCATAATAACCAAAATTGTGACTAATAACGTTATACCAGAATGAATGAGATTTCTAGGAATTTCATATAAATTCTGGAACACTCATATCAATAACATACCCATTAATACAACTTAAAGAAAGTTTAGTATCTCTTATTATTTGGCAATGCTTCCCATTCAATTTACTATATCAAATAATTTAACATTTCTTCTTCTATAGGGAAAGAGAAAAAATTCTTTCAATATAGTCTAAGAGCCCTCTGGAACATCCCAAAGTCACTGTGAGGTGCAAAGAACTTAATTCAGAATTTGATTTAAGGACGTCAAAAATCTCCAAAGTTTAAAATACTTGACTAAATAGATCACATATGATTGTGAAACAGTACTGAGACACACATTTAACCAGAGTAACAAGTAAAAGACTTCAAAGGCAAATATATAAAGTTACATTGTGATAGAAAAAAATATCTTAGTTCTTTCAGTAGAGAGGATTCAGTTTTCTTAAGAAATCAAAGACCTAATAAAACACAACATAAAGCACAAGAAATTATCTTGATAAAGCACAAAATCTTTGTTTTCTAGGCAGATCACTCAAAGGTAAAGAAAGCCTTTTACCAAGACAACTGATCTGATCAAAGAAAAAGTTTAGGGAGAATAAATTTTGCAGAGTTTATTTAAGCAAAGAATACTTTACAACCTGGATGGACCTCAGAACCAGAAGATGTTTAGAATGTTTAGAATGTGAGTACTTATTTGCAGGAAAAGGCTGAAGAAAGTAGAAATAAGGAACAAAAATGGATTGGTCATTTCAAAGTTACTTTCCTTATACTGTTAAAGCAGAGGGATCTTACTTACCATGCCAGCTCCGGCAGATCGGGCCCCTTCTGCTTGGTTGTTATGAATCTGCTGTTTTTTTGGAAAACTGGCCTGTTTTAAAGTTCAGTTTAATTACATGGTACCTAGCATGAGTGACTTCATTCTGATTTGGTCTGGTCTATTGTGACCTACTGCAGGAGCTCCGTCCAAAACAATAGCCTCCCATACGTTTTATTTAACATTACTCAACAACTTTCTGATGATGCATTTGACCTCTGGGTATACTCATTCCAGGGGTGAGAAAGTTGTCCTCGGTAGCAAAGCACCACCACCCTACTTTAGGAAATAACGTCTCATTGTATATTCATAAATTGTCAGTCTGGGTTATCTACTTCAGTCTCTTTTGAGTTTGATTGATATTAGCTTTTCCAAGTCCAGTGAACACTGAATACTGAATGATTCAGAGGTAGTCTGAACAACTGTAAATTCAACAGCAAATTAGGTCTTTATGTAGTCAGCCAGTCTTCTTTTGGTAGCATGTTGTCTTCCTTTCTCTGCCCCTGTGCTTCCCCTTTTCTACCTACAATAATAATCAGCATTGATTAAATATATTGTTTAATTCCCAGTTGAAAGTAGAAGGAATTTTTCAAGTGAAGACAATGTTCTCACAAATGAAATGAAGAAGATGACCTTTTAGGTCACAAAATAAAAAAAAAAATTGCTCCTATTTTTCAGTTATCTTGGCAGAGAGGAAGGGGCAATAATTCTCAAAGCAAAAAGTCTCAAATAAATTAAGAGCAACACATTTTAAGTCAAGAAAGTAAGAAATATGTCATAAAATGAACAACATAGGAGACATTCCAATTATCTCAGAGGTGTGGGTGATAATTCCCATAAGAAAATAATATGTAAACATTTTAAAAACAAGAAAGTAGAAGATATGCCCCAAAGTGAAAGACACAAGAAATAGTATTTTCAGCAAAGATTATTATGAAACAGATACAAAGATCTCCTTGATACTGTGCTTGTCTGTTGGAAATTTACTGAATTTAAGATAAATGGCCTTGAAAACTGAAACAGATTGAATCCATTTTAGTGGACTACTCAAGATAGAGAACTATTTCCAGGTCCTTTGGAAAATAATGGAACTCAAGTGCAACACTAATCCAATAAGAATTTTCAAGAGTCAATATCAGCTACTTAACATGGTGATAGCAGCAAAGCCATTACTGTTGACTCCACTTCCATTATGCAAAAGTATTGCTTTGCTATTAAACTATGGCTTTAGGGGATATTTAGACCTTTTCCCCCTAAACATCCCTCATAATTTATTCCATCTGGAAGATTTGCATCAAGCATAATTTAAAATCTGCAGGCTCTATTCTCTCCTGATACAGACGCATAACTCCCATTAGCACTAATGAAAGCTATCTGTACATCTCAAGCAGTGTACCTCTCATAAGTGTTTAAGAACCAAAATGTTTCATGCCCTGTGAGAGAAGCAGCATTAGAGAGAATCTGGATACAATTTAACAAGGTTAAAATGTAAAGTGTAGATTGTATTCCAAATGACAGTATTGCTTAAAAGTATGTCAGGTCACTGTCAAAAATCAGCAGGACTCTAACAGACTCACTGGGGAAAAAAAAAAAAAGATTCCCAACTTTGAACATTTGACCATACACAAAGAATCAGAAATAGTTCTATTTTAAAAAAGGAAGTTTAGAGCCTGGGGTTGTTATTTTTGTTTGTTTACAGGGAAGAGAAGGATGTTCGTGTTTTAAGATACACCGTATGCTACTTTATATTCAGTGCACCTCTTTTGCCTAAGGTCAGAGGCTCACTAAGTCTTGTGTGAGCTCAATATCCCCTGATTATCAGAAGGTTGGATTTTTTTTTTGTAAATTCATAACTAAAAGTCAGTCATTTCCCTATCTCCTTTGCAGTCAACTGCTACTATAGCTTCGTTTTTCTGACCAGTGTGCTGCTGGGTTTCTCCATAGAATATCCCCAAATCAAACTCTTAGCTTCCTACAGCCCTTTCTTCCAACAGCATCACCTTGAAACTTCCTCCTGCAGGTTCTCCTGGCCAGTTTGTAAGCTTGTATGGAATATGAAAACCTCTGGATGGCTGCAAGAGTAAATCAGTTAAGTCTCCTCTCCTCACTCCTTATAAAACAAAGGGGATAGTTAATGCTTCCTGAAAACACAGAAATAATCCTGAGGAAGATTAAAGGATTGAAATCAAAAAGCTGTTCCAAAAACTGGGATTGTCTCCAAGTTTTGATGTGGGGGGAAATTTGGTTATCATAACATTATCACTGAGGCCGTATGCTGCACAAAACATTGATATAAAGCAAATTCACTGCTGATTAAACACTATTAGCATATTCTGTTGGAAACACAAATGTAAACACAGATTTCCACTGTTTGCATCAAGTACAATTGCAATATTCATCTTTTTGCAGAAGTGAGTAAATAGAGACTCAGAGACAGAAGAAAATCTAGCATACACACCAAAAAATGTGTAAATGAATACTTGAAGTGGCTTAGAAGGTCTTATTTATCTTTAAAAAAACTAGTTAAGTTCTCTTTTATTTTTTTTCTTTACAGCTTGTAGCTATTATGCACTCGTGATCTTGCCAAGTGGGATGTGTCTGGGAGCATATGTTTAATAAAATGTGTGTGAGCACACACATAAACACACACATGAAGCATTAAAGCGATGTTGTGATTTCCTCTTAAACTGACAGATGCAAGGCACTTTGGGAATTAAGGCATTTCTGTATTTTAACTCTCCACATCGTGTTTAGGCACTTGAAGTCTGAGTACATTCGAGTGAAGGAAAATAAGGAAGGTTTATGTACCAAGAGCACAAAGAGTTGATGGCCAGAATAGAGCAGTTACTTTTGTTTGTCGAGAATTTTTTCAGTGTCTTCTTGTCAATGGAAAAGAACCCAAACTCTATATAAAATAATTTAAAGAGGTTTATTCTGAGCCAACTATGAGTGACCATGGCCCAGAGCCATGCCCAAGCAGCCTTGAGCAAGTGGACTCGCCATGGTTGGTTACAGTTGGTTTTATACATTTCAGGGAGATAGGAATTACATGTCAAGTCATAAATCAACACATGGAAGGCATATGTTGGTTTGGCCAGAAAATGCAGGACATCTTGAAGTGGGGGGTTATAGGTTATAGGTGAGTTTAAAGATTCTTTGTTTTGTAATTACTTAAAGACATTAAGCTTTGTTTAAAGGCTTGGAATGTTTGAAGTTAACAAAGTCTGCTAAACAGAAACAAGTCACCGAACACATACTCAGACTTACAAGATCTGTTGGGTAAATTGAGGACCTGCAGGTGTGATTCAAGCTCTGCCCTGTATAGCCCTAGGCCTGTTAATGACTTACAAAGGATATCTCCAAGAAGGGAAGGGGGCATGGCAAGGCATGTCTGACCTCCCTTCCCATGGCCAGCAACTCAGCTTTAGGATACTTTCAGGGTCTCCTTGGCCAAGAAAGTGTCCATTCAGTCCTCTGGAGGGCTTAAGATTTTATTTTAGTTCACACTAACCAGTAACCTATACCTCCAACTACCAGGTGAAAATCAGTGAGAAGAGAGAGAGGCATGAGTCCATAGGGTCCCTTATGACATACTGGAGTCATGCTATCCCAATTAACAGAAGACAATGGCATTTTTGTATGGAGATATTGAAACTACAAGAAGCGTGGAACCTACCTGACATTAAACTATTATACCCCAAACTCGTGTTATATAAGATAACATTTATATAAGATAACATTAAGCAATAATAAGCAATAGTAGAGAACAAAGTCATCTAGCTTCATTGTATGGTGAATAATTATGGAGCACCTTTTTCATAAATACTGCTCCAGATCCCAACTATTCTACAGATATTTTGAACACCACTTAACAACCACATTTCAATGAAAGGCAATTAGGAATACTGTCCATAACCCTAAGTTACTTCAACCAAGTGTCAGCTGGCTTGGTTGGTATATTCTCTATTCACAATGAACAAGAGCTGGACCAGACCAAAGCAGGACTTTGAAAGGTGATGTTGTTCTTCATAGACCCATACTAGGTGTTTCTGTTGATGACTGCTGGTGAGTTTGTCTTTTTTATAAATTATAGTGGTTCATCTTACCCAGTGATTATTCCTCTTGAGATATGAGGCTAAGCAAGTACTGGAATGAAAGAGCTGGTGGCTGGGTGTGATGGTTAATTTTATCTGACAATTTTGACTGGGCTATAAAGCTGCCCAGACATTTGGTCAGACATTCTGGGTATGTCTGTGAGGTATTTTTGGAAGAAATTAACATTTGAAATGGTAGACTGAGAAAAGCAGATTGCCCATCCCAATGTGCATGGACCTCATTCAATACATTAAAGGCCAAAATACATTAAAAGCCTGAGTAAGAAAGAACTTTTTCTCTCTGCCTGATTTTCTTCAAGCTTGGACATCAGTCTTCTCTTGTCTTCAGACTTGGACTCAGACTGAAACCTACCTCAGAAGCTCCCCCTGGTCTCGACTTCTTAGTCTCTATCATCACATGAACCAATTCCTTATAATAAATATATATAATATAATATAAAGGTATGTGTTTATTAATAATATATCACTAATAATCATTAATGTATTATTTTATGTTATATAAACAGATATACACACATTCTGTTAGTTCGGTTTCTCTGGAATACTCTGCCAAATACACTGAGGTTATTTACAATTGAACTCTGAATTTTTTAGCTAAACTGGCAAGGGGATTTTAAAAAAGGAAGCTTTGTCCTTTTCATTCATTGGATCTCAGACATCCAGGATGTTTGTCTTGAGATAATTTATATGAAAATGCTTAGTAAACTAAAAGTCCTTTGTAAACACCATTATTTTTTATGTATCCTTAGTAAATATTTCCTTCTTTAAAAAACATTATTCTAATAAAGAATAAAAAATGTTCCTAATGAAGAAATAGCAGCTAAAAATTAAAACTAGATAGCTTGTCCAATATCATATAAGATGATAAATATCTTACATAAAAACCTATTAAAATTAATGTGACTACAGTGATCAATTAGCTGAAGAATTATCAAACCTCCATTCTATTTTATGACCCCATAAACAAGGCCTAAGTTGTAGGAAATGAAGAAGTCTAAAGCTAAAATACTTAATATTTTAACTTTTTCTTCGTATCTTTCCTAGGAGATGACAACGATTTTGGGCGCCAAAATTTAGTCGATTCATGGCCAAGAAAATCATGAACAGAACAACAGAAAATCTCAGGACACCAATAATACTTGTGGTGATTTTAAAAATATGTTTACAAATTCTCTGATACTCCTCACTTCAAGAAGTGGAGCTTAATTTCCTTCCCCTTAAATATGGGTTAGATTTAGTAACATGTGTCGAATGAATAGAATACAGGTGATGTAATGATATATTACTTCCTAGATTAGTTATAAAAAGACTCTAGTATTTTTATAACTAAGTCAATCTCTCTCTCTCTCTCTCTCTCTCTCTCTCTCTCTCTCTCTCTCTTTCTCTCTCTCTCACTCTCTCTCATGTCACTCCCTCTGGGGGAAGCCACCTGCCATGTTGTTTGAGCTACCGTAGAGAAAGAGGCCCACACAGTGAAGAACTAAGGTCTCTTAATTAATAACCATGTCAGTGAGCTTGGAAGTGGATTCTCCAATCCCTTCAAATGACTACAGCTCCAGGTGACATCTTGAGAAACATTAAGTCAGAAGTCACTAGCTGTGATGCTCTCTGATTGTTGACCTTTAAAAACTATGTGAGATAATAAATGTTTATTGCTTTAAGCTACTAAATTTGAGGTTAATTTATTACATGGCAATAAATAACTAATACACGTGTATAAATCTTAACTGCTCCTAGATTGGGTAAACCATTTCAGGTTTAATAAGTTTCCTATCACATTAAACATACCTTTGTTCTCCCAAATATCAAATAGTTTAAAAATGAAGTCTTATTTTAGGTTCTCACCTATCTTTCAGTTCTTTTAATTGGTATTTCTAATCCCATTATGATTTAACACAAGGGCAAGAAATATTTTCAGCCATAATATAACTTAACGCAGGGACAGGAAATTATTGGTGGGTTTCAATTCTCAGACCCTTGGGTGAACAAACTATAAGGTGTCCCCATGTCCCCTCCCTCTGATATTCATGCCCTTTGCAATCCCCTGCCCTTGAATGTGGGCATGACCCATGACTTGCTCCTAACCAATTAAATACTGCAAAGACGATGAGATAGAATTAAAATGTCCCTCTTTCTAGGTTTTAATTCTTGTTAGGTTTAAGGAAGAAGGCAGGTATGTTGAGAAGGCCCTGTGACAAAAGGCACTGTGGTCTCTGGTTGATAGCCAGCAAGAAACTTAGGTTTTTAGTGCAGCTACCCACAAGGACTGAACGCTGCCAATAATTCGTGTGCTTTGAACCGTATCCTTCCATAGTTGAACCTCAGATGAGACTGTAGCCCCAGCCAAAAGTTTGATTACAATGTTGTGAGCCTCTGAAGCAGAGGACCCAGCTAAGCCATTCCTGGATTTCTTACCCAGAGAAACTGTGAGATAATAAAAGTGTGTTATTTTAATCCTATAAATTAGTAGTAATATTGTTATGCAGCAGTGGAAAACTAATACAATCCCCCTTGAGATCATTCTTCCTCCTCTATGATGAGGATAGACAATCATCATCTGTACATATGGTTAATCCAGTTCCTTACTGCTTGATGGCATGTTTTAGTTGTGTGTAGACCTTCCAATGGTGTCATTCCAACACCAGTAAGTGTCAGATTTTCTTATTCTTTTGGTGGGAAATTCATTTATTGGGTCATTTGATGGGACAGTGACTTCGCCACAGCATTTAAGGCTCTGAAGACCGTATATTTGGTCTAGACAAATACTAACTGAAGAATAGTAATCAAAGCTTGTAGTCCACTCATAATACAGGAATCAAGACTGCCCAAATTAAAGCAAGAGAAAAGAGTGCATCCCAAAACCGAAGAGCCTAAAACACCAGATTTGGGGGAGTAAGACAAGTTACCTAATTTCATCATTTCTGTATTTGTTTCCTGGATATTTTTAGTAATATAAAAGATTCTGCAGAGGTCTGTAGCGATGTAAGCACAACATTCTTCTCTTAAGGCAATATGCATGCTACCTCCAGATACCAGTATCCTAAGCATTTTGTAACTCCATCTGCCTAATTTCAGAAACCTCTCCCATAAGTCCTATATCCTCAATTACGTTCTCTAGCTCTCCTCCTATACTTTGAGCCATTGAATGTAGGATTATCTATACTTGGGGGGCTTTTGTAAGGTATAAATTGAAGAACCTTTCTGGCAGAGGAAAGCTGCCCAAAATTCTCTTTCAATGGTTAACAGTTTAGATGCAAATTGAGACCCAGTTTTTCTCATTCTTAAGTTAAATTTATCTAAATACCTGTTTTCTTCTGAGAAGAATTATTGATGAGCCAAAACGGACCTTGTGTTATATCATGGACTATTCTGAAGACACTTATAAGACTACCAAAATAAGGTATCTGTAAAAAATTTCAGGTATAGTCAGTAAGTTTTTGTGGTACAAATCCAATGCCAGTCATTAGAAAACAACCAATGATCTACTTTTGGCTGTAATACCTTATGGCATTGTCACATAAAATGGCAACATTTTAATGCCACTCATCAAGAATAGTCCTATGCCAGGTGATCAAATTTGTCATACAGTGATCGTCAGGTAAGTTTAAAGCAAAAAAGCTTACAATTGTGTAAGTGGCACACCTTTCTTATAAGACCTGAAAAAGTGAATCAGCCTCTGAATATGAACAGCTGTTCACTAGCTCTTTTCCAAACTATAATCCTATGAAAGTTCTAGAGCCAAGTATAGCTCTTATGAAGAGCCTCAAGTGTAGTCTCTTTGGGGAAAGGAATCTCCATTTTCAGCTATAGTGAGACATCGGGTTTTAGATTTCTGGCTGTCTGCCCTGCTATGATTTCTAGGAGGTTTTTTGTTTGTTATATTCTTAGATTCTAAATTGCTTTTTTTATTAGTGTGATTAGATCATGGGACAGCTGGGTATACAAAGGTTACAATTATATTTGTAAACAGAAGATGAAATATGCAGGTATAGAGAGATAATTACAAATATAAAAACATATATTTATGTTTTATGATTAGAAAAATTTGTTGAAGAATAGACATCAAACTTGACAGTAGTTACCTCTACAAAGTCAGACTAGATGAGAGAAAGCAGAAGATAGGAACAAGGGGATGTTTTTTAATATATACATATCTGCATCATTTGCAATATGATTTTTTAGCTGCAACAAATAATCTAATAAGTATAAGATTTTACCTCTTTCAAAAGTGACATTTCCTTATTCATGACCTTGTAAAATTAAACCTTATAAGTGACTTGGTTTTTCTTCATGTCATATCTCTCTCCTAGTCCATAGAGACTGTTTTCTTGTTTATAAGTGTATGCAGATCACAATGGCTCTTCAATAAAACATTAAAGTAATTCAGAAGAAGACATTCGTTTTCTAAGCTAAAATAAGCACTACTCAATTTTCATGTATGAACACATACATAAAGCTCAATTTACACCAAGAATTTTTTTTCCATTGAAGCTCCTTCTGGACATGTTTAGTCTTCTACTCTCTAAACATGAATATTCAAAGAAAACGCTTTTATTTTGTGTTGTCAGATTTTTTGTGTGTAAAGGCTAGAGGAAAATGACTGGTCTTAAATTACCTCAGAAGAATAAAATTCTGCAGACACTTAACAAATAACATTTTTAAAGTAGTAAGTTTTTTAATCCAACAATAATAACTCTTTAAAAATATAGTACTACTTTGCAAATACTTTGAGAGAGAGATGTGTGGAGAGAATTCTAGATAAGAGATATGAACTCTAGTGCCATCTAGCAAACATGCTGGGTAACATCACCACCTTTCTCTGTTCAGACCTAACAAAGCAAGGTTAAGTGTCCTTGAGTTCTGTGTTGATTGTTGACCTTGGAAATCCCATGTAAGCATTCCTTATACTTTCTTGAGTTTCTGAAGTTGGTATATAGTTCTTTAAAAGGTAGAGGGAAAAACACTTCTCAATTACATCGGGCCTGGTAGGGAACAAATACCAGCTAACTATAAATTTGATAATATATAACTGCCTTCACCCTCATAAAAGCATTGATAGCATTCCATTTCTTAAGAAAGACAATTATGCTAAATTTGCTAATTTTTATTTTAATCTGGACTATTTTTTGTCATTAAAGTAACAAGGAAAAGAAATATTTCCCTTTTCCAGCTTCCCACTCAATTCACATACACACACACACACACACACTCACACACACAAACACTGAGATTTCTAATATATCTCCTTATGTATTATCTGTCAATCTATTTAAACATCAACTATTTGAAAAATAATTTTCAAACAAAAGAATGCATTTTGTTCACAAGTCTATGAACAAATGAGTTAATCTCAGAGTTCTCTTAAGGCCTTTCAAGACCTTAATGTCTAAATAAATGTCATCAAGCATATGAAATACAAAACTTGATACTTTGCTGCTAAAATTCCTAAAGCAAGAGGGTAAAAATGTGTTAAGGATGAAATCCAATGTGTCATAATCCCAAATATATTTTAATAACAACTCACTTTATAACAGAAAAGACATAAATAAGTGAATGAATGATTAGTAGAATTAATAAATAAAATTTCTATCACCCTGTTGTCAGCCACAAAAAAAGATTTGGAAAATAATATTAATATTAACTTATTGCTTTCTATGTATAAAGAGCTGCTTCAAGAAACTCATTGTGTTGCGAGCCTTCAAAAAGCTTATATGAAAAAAAAAGAACCTTATGTAACATTGCTTTTATTGCTTTCAGGAAGCAAGAAAAATATGGGTAAATACCACAACCTGCTTGGACTATAACATATAGCCTTTTATGAAGATTCAAATAAAGAGAGACATAAAGTTGTTCAAAGATGTGCAAAATTGGATGTTATTTATATCAGTCAGGGTCTAATCAAGAGACAGGAATTTGAACAGGGAATGTTTAATATAAGTGTTGTTAACTTCAACAGGAGATTGGCTAGTAAGAAGCAAAGGAAGTTATAAGGAATACAGAATAAGCAGATAAAAGGAGTAGCTGCTACTCTTAGGCCTGAACTAGTGTCCCTAAGAAGAGTCTCTCCACAGCAGGGCTGAGATGCAGACCAAGAATGTTAAATCTTGAATATTCAAGATGTAAAAGCTGCTTGCCTTATCCAATCTTGCCTAACTGCCCTTAAAAGTATACTTTTTTCCATTTTTTTTTCTTTCTACCATCAGGTATAAAATAATATGAAGAAATACACTTCAAAATGTGAAGAAGGCTAAAGCTTTTATCCTTGAGCTATAAACATATCTTTTCCTATTTCTGTAAATGTAACTATAGTGAATTGAATAGTATTCTCTAAAAAATCATGTCTATTTAGAAACTAGAATATGACCTTATTTGGAAATAAGGTCTTTGCAGATATAATTAGCTGATGACCTCAAGATGAAATCATCCTGGATTTAGGGTGAATCCTAAATCTGATGACTGGTATCTTTAGAAGGAGATACAGAGAGACATAGGAGAAAGGCCATGTGAAGACAGAGGCAAAGATTGGATTACGGTATCACGAGCCAGTACCTAGGGCACCAGACCTGAAAAACAAGGATGGATTCTCCCCTAGAACATTCAAAGGAAGCATAGCCTTGCAGATGCCTTGATTTTTGGACTTCAAGCCTCCAGAACTGGGAAAGAACAAATTTCTGTTGTTTTAAGCCTCTCAGTTTGTGCTACAATGTCATGGAAACCCTGGAAAACTAATATATTGGCATGGCTGGTATTTTTCATGAAAGTCAAAACAAACTCTATAGACATAAATGAATGTATTAAATTGTGAGAAAGTTGATATCAACTGTACATGGTGCTAGGCACAAAATATGTTCATAAATACCCTCTACTCTTTTTTAGAACCACCTTTAAGGATGTAAATAAAGTATCTCCTGCTGAAAAGACCCTGGTTAATAGTTTATTAGGAAAGTCAATTGGATATTTGACATTTGAAGTTGATTTCAAAGACAGAACTATCACAGTAAAGGTAAGCTATTTTCCACCTTCTAAGATAAAACTTCAGTAATTATAAAAAACATGAAAATTTAGTGAAGACATAATTCTTTTTTCCCGTGGGCAATAGAAAAGCTGAAAACAAATTACACAACCTATGAGCATATGTGCTTCTCCTCCTGAACACGTCACACATCCTGAAAATTATGTCCTAAGAAATGCTCTAGAACACAAATCCCCAGGCAGAGTTAGTCACACCCTTGTCAGAACTTCACACTCTATATACAGCTCTATTACATCACTTATCACATTATACTGTTATTATTGGTTTATCCAATTGTCCTCCCAATAGACTGAGAACTCCACAAGGGCAGGAGTGTGTATAACTCATCTTCACACTCCCAGGCCCTGGCACCATGCTTGGCAGTGCTTGGCGCTTGATAAATGCTGAACTAATTAAACTTGTTGACCTTGCTATATTCATAATAGAGTAGAAACACTTAAAATGCATTGCAAAATTGCAGCTCTGAAATTGATCATTTATTCTCAAAGCAGATGCAGCAGACATATTTTTATTTACAAAATGGATTTTGTACACAGCCCCTTTCTCAAAAGAAAGCAGCAAGACTAAGCAATTGATAACTCAGACCTGATGAGGGAAATGTTCACAAGTTACTGCAGTCTGATATTTATCAGAAAGATATAACAGCCTGGTGGCAGCAATTCCAAGACATTTTTCCTCTTCATGTGCCATCCTCCCATAAAGCAGCTTTCAAGAACAGCAATAATGTGGCTGAAGCAGAATGAGTTTTGCCTAAAAGTCACACAAGCCCGAGGTTAAATATTCCAAATTCTCTGGCCTGGTGTCAAAACCACATTCCACTCCTCTGCATTTAATATCGACAATGAAGGTGAAAATATTCTAAGGTGATACTAGAGTTTTTCTAAATAGAATTTGCTATGTCAAAGGAACACAGGCTGTAGTTAGTATGCTCGTCTCTGAGATCACGCCACCAGGCTAATTTTAGGCTAATGGCTTTAAGAAGAATATACTCAATAACAATTCTGGGGGCGGGGGGGAAATTCTCTGAAAACTAAAGAAATTGGGAAAGTCAGGACAGGGATCCCAATGAAGAATATCAAGAATTTTGGTTTCAGTAATTTGACTAAAAGAGACAGGATTTAAAGAAGGATTTATATTTCCCAGGTTCTCCAGTTTGCAGTAGACAGCCTCTAAGATGGCCCCAAAAATTCCTGCCTCCTACTATTCAAGCTTTTATATCGATGTCTCCCCTTAACTGTGGGTTGGACCTAGTGGCCCTTTTCTAACAAATGGAATACAGCAAAAGTGATTGGATGTCATTTCTGAGATTAGGTTACATCCATCTTGAGCTGCCCTCATTCCCTAGCTTACTCTGAAGACAGCCAGTGGCCATATCATGGGCTGCCCTCTAGAGAGTCCCATGTGACACGGAACTCAGGCCTTCTGTCCAACAGCCCACTAGGAACTGAATACAGCCAACAAGCACGCGAGTGAGCTTGGAAGAGTATCCTCCCTGGTTGAACCTTGAGATGACTATACCCCTGCCTACCACTTTGATTTCTCCTCGTGACAGACCCTAGCCAGAGGCACCAGCCAATCACACCCAGATTCCTGCCCCACAGAAACGGAGACAACAAATGTTTCTTGTTTTAAGCCACTAAGTTTTGGGATAATTTGTTACAGCAATAATAACTAATATATTGCTCAACCCCAGCCTCTAATATTAAGAACGCTCTTACTTTTCAAAATGCATATTTTGATTTTTGTTTGAGCGAAGGTCACTCAATATTTTGGATGAAGGTAGAGACCACTCACTGTCTTAGGAGCCAAGTACTGTTTTGGATGAGTAAATTCAGGGAGTAAATCATTATAATCAAGACCTAGCTGTCTGTCTTCTAAAAAGGCCAATCAGGCAGAATGTGACAAAACTGACCTTAGGATAGTCTCTCTAAGGCAGAAACCGTAGGATCCAGAATGATGTCAACCCATTCAGTCATCATCTTATGACTAGTAGTGGAAATAAAATCATTTTATTCTTTAAATACATATGTAGGGTTTTTTTTTTGTTTTTTTTTTTACTTATTTTCAACACAATAGTTATATGGGAAGTAGAAAGCAACAAGACCTGCCACTCTATCTCTGCTGAATCATGAGAGATGTCCTCCACATTCCCAAAATTAATACTAAGCACTTATTCTGTGGAAGAACATAATTGCCTGGCTGCTACGAAACAACATTTTATTTCAGATTCTATTCATTGCCTACTCATTTCCCCAAACGATTTCCCTTTTGCTCAAACTTTCCTATGCAATAGAGCACTTTATTAGAAAATGTTTACTAATAAACTGAAGGCAAGGGTAACTATAAAAAAAGATATAGTGTTCAATTAGAATAGCTTAATTACAACATGACTTTCTGTAGAGCTGTAGCTTGTAATTTTATCTGATAGCAACGTCAAGTGTTCATTCAAAATAAGACATCACACATTTGGTTCTTTTTAGATTTAACTAGATGAGCTGGACATCACAGGGCTTATACATAGATTCTTGGTCTCTAGCCCTTCACAAATCATGCTGATATTTTCTGTTGTATTCATATTAAGATACGCATTCAAAACAAACACACTTGTGGGTCTTTCAACCTGACATACCACTGTGAAGTTTTTTGTTAATGGTTCTTAAGTACGGAAAAGAGCAGGACTGGTCATTTGAAGTCTATTCTGAATTCTCTTTTTGACTTTCCCAATTTCAATATACCAATATATTTAAGGCTGAGAAAACACATGAAATCTTCTCCTCAAATCTTTTTCCAAATTCCCTTTTTTAATGGATACAACGTTCTGAAAGCTTATTTAATTTCTCATTCTGTCTATATCAATCCTACCTGAACCAGTGACATTATCAAATGATGGTATTGTCCAGATGAAAGACAGATTGGATGCTTGCCATGATCTACAGAATTGTCATTATCCTGTCTCTTGAACAAATATTGAACAAATCACTAGCTACCAAATATTATCAGCTGTTGAAATAAAGTTCGAGCTGTCACAAGAGCTCACCTTTGCTTATTAACAATGATTTAAGTCAAGCATCTCTTGGCATTATATTTTTTATTATATCTCACATAATTGATGAAACATTATAGATTTTTTTCTTTGAAATGTCATACCCTATTCAAAGAAAGAATAAAGGTTATTTTATTTATATAAACTCTATTAAATTATCTACTACCTTTATATAGGTCTGTGGCATGCCTGGCAAATTAAAGTGGCACTAATCTGAAAATTTTTCAGAAGGAAAATCTAAATTATTTAGACATTTGGGACAAAATTAACTCCTTAGCCCTCAATTATTTAATTTCTTCCATTTAGTGCTTTAAGTTCTGCCTCTGGACAATTGGCCTCATCACCAAAACACCAAGCTTCAGATCTGTTCTCCACATAACCACTAGAGAGCTCAGGCTAAAATACAAATCTTTTCTCACATCTCTACTTAAAAATCTTCAGTGGGTCCCCATTACTTTCGGGATAAGATTAATATCCTTAAAATGATATACAAGAGCTTTGATTACCTGGGTTACCTGGATTCTACCCACCCTGTCAGTCTCATTCTCTGCTTCCTCCCAGACTACTCTTCAGCCACACTAAACTCCTTGCAGCCCTGGCTTCACCACCCTCTCTCACACCCCCTGCGGTTGCTCCTTCTGCCTCGGTTACTGTCCATCCTATCAACTTTACTGAGGGGCTTGGCCTTTCACCTTCTTCAAATCTCAGCTCAGGTCACTTTCACCTAGAAACTCCTTCATTTTTACTTCCTAGATCAGCTAATTATCCTTTCTATTCTCTTACCTGGCATTCTATTCTGACCTCTATCATCCCATTTACCACAGTACCGTCATTGACAACTTATGTTTCTCGAGCCCCAACTAATCATGAGGTCCTGGGGACACAGGTGTTGCATCTTACTGGTTTGTTTGTTTGTTTTTTTCCTGTGAAACTAGCACAGTGTCTGCAACATAGTAAGGCTCTCATTAATATTCGTTGAATTAGCTAGTATGTTTATAATCTCTCAGAAGTAGTTTTGGAAAAGGATCTTTTTATTTAATAGAATACTAAGAGAAAACATCCATAACAGGACAAATTATTCAGAAATTTCCATTTATAGTTAATTTATATGGCCTTATGAGAGCATTTGTAAACATTCAGAGAAAAATGTCTCATGAAAACTCTGAAAGGATTAGTTGTCTTGTCAATCAAATGCTGGGAGTTTCAGTGGGATAAGAAATTAAGAGTCATGTGAATTTTTTTGATCAGGAAAAAGCCAAAATTACCAAAATCAAAAAGAAAGAACTAATATACATCACTAAAACACAAAATAAAGAAACATCATTCATTTTACTATATATATATAGAGAGAGAGAGAGTAAAGCAAATGTGCAAAAATAATTTCTGTTCAAGAATTCCATCCTATGGTCTTCTTCTGGTCTATCCAGTGAAATTCACCATACAGCAAGTTTTATGCTATTGGAAAGTAACATTTCCTGGGCAAGGCCAGGCACGGTGGTTTACACCTATAATCCTAGCACTTTGGGAGGCCAAAATGGGAGGATTACTTGAGGCCAGGAGTCCCAGACTACCCTGGGCCACATAACATATCCCCATCTCTAAAAAAAAGTGGAAAAATGAGCCAGGCATGGTGGCACACACCTGTAGTCCCAACTACTTGGGGGACTGAGGCAGGAGCAGTGCTTAAACCCAGGAGTCTGAGGTTGCAATGATCTATGATGATACCACTGCACTCTAATCTGGGTGACAGAACGAGACCCTGTCTCAAAAAAGAAAAAGTTTCCTGGGGAAACCAATAATTCAAACACTTTTCAACCTTTAAAGTAAAAAGCAACTGAAAGTCTATAGTTTGAAACAGCAGTCATTTCAGAGATATTCTTAGAATTTAGTTTCCTTTTACATTTCACTATTTTTTGAAATTGCCTTTTATAAAGAAAATCATTACAGACATCTCTTTTCTCTGTACTGTGTTTAAAATGAGCTCTGCTGAAGACAAAGTTAAAATCTGAAGGGATCCGAAGTGGTAGAGACATCTAAGTACTAACCCAGGTAAATACTGTTTTATTTCCCTCCTAAAACTTCTTAGTTTAGGAAGAAAATAAGAACTCAACATGGCCAAGCTAAGTTGAGCCGCCTCAACTTAGGTGTAAATTTGGGAAAGGTGAAGCTCCAGGTGGCATGAGGCAGCCTAAGGAAAACCCATAGAGTCTAATAGATGTTACATCAGCAAATACATTAGATTTGGCCTATTTTAGAGGAGATCAAGAAGTAAATGTCCACAGTGATACCAGGATCCAAAAACACTCAACCTACTCTGCAAAGTAAAGAGATGCCCACAGTAATCCTGTGTGAATCAGTTAATGAAACCATGGTAGTCTTGTACACCATTGTGTCCCCAGAACCTTGAGAAGTGCAAGGCACATAGTGGGTGCTCAGAAACTGTGGATGCCAAGAAATTATTTTCTGAATGAATGGATAATAACTGAATGAAAGAAGCAGAGATATCAGGCAACTAAACCATATTGCCCAGGTGTGTGCTTAATTGTATCAGTTGCTATGGGCCCTCAAATGGTTTGACTTTTTTAGCCAGTGTGTTCATCACCCACATCTTTCCACCCCCACCTGCACTCCTATGTACAGCCAAGTCGAAATGGTCCTCCCAGTCTGAAAATTCTAATAAGCAAGTATCTGAGTGTGAGATTAAAGACTGAGGTGACACTCCTGATCCTCAAGCCACTTCCAAATATTAGCTCAAGAGAAACCTTTTCTCAGGAGCCTTTCCTATCTGCACCCCCATAGAACCAGCTCCTCCCTTTTTTGTATTTCTCCCATATCCTGCATATGCTTAAAAATTTTATGAAATTGTGAAATATAACATGCAGAAAAGTATTAAATATATTCTGTACAGTTTAACAAATTAAAACAAACTGCACAGTTTAACAGATTTTAGCGAGGAGGTTCCATGCATAAAACCCCCCAAGGTCAAAATATTGGGCTTCCTTAGCATCAGGGAATGCCCCTCCTGTGGCCCCTCCTGATCCCAAACTCCTCCCTCCCCTAGCGGTGACCCCAGTCCTGACTATTATGATAATCCCTCCTTGCTTGGTTCTGTTTGTGGTATAAGCAGGAAACCCTAATCAATGTGGTTTACTTTTGTGTCTTGTTTCTTTTGTGGAACATAATGCTTTTAGAATTTATACTCGCTGCCTATAGCTGTAGTTTGTTCATTTTCATTGCTGAATGTGTTCTATTACATGAATAAACAATGTGCCTATTCATTTTACTGTCGATGAATGTTTGGGCAGGATTCCATTCGGGGCCATTATGAGCAACACTGCATATTCTTGTCAAGTGTACCAAAGTGCACGTAAGTATACATTTCAATAATGAGGCATATCTCTGAGAGAGGAATTTCTAACTGGGCACATCTGCACTTTACTAAATAAAGCCAGAATCTTTTCCACAGTGTTTGTGCCAGTGTACAATTCCACCAGTTTTTGAAAGCTTTTATCATTCCACGTTCTTCCTTTGGTATTGTCATACTTTTAAATTTTCTTCAATCTAGGGAAAGTCTAATGGTTTCTCAACAAAGTTTTGATATGCTATTACTGATTCTCAATGAATTTGAACACCATGTCAAATGTATAATACATTGGTCATTTGGATTTCCTCATTTGTAAAATCTTTTCCCTCTATTTCTATTGGATTGACAGGGTGTTTTTTTTTTTACTGAATTTTTATTAAAATTAAATCTGTAGGTCAATTTAGGGAAAAGTGATATCTTGGAAAATTTAAGTCTTAGAATCTATGACCATTGTATACCTCTCCATTTGCTTTGTCTTTTAAAATGTAATTTAGTTAAGTTTTATATTTTCTCTGTAGACTCATTTCTAGGTATTTGAAATTTTCATCCCACTGTACATAGTGTCATTTAAACTCCAGTTTCTGCTTGTTGCTAGTCTATACAGATAATGGCTTTTGTGTACTGGTTTTTTAGTATTAGAATTAGAATTATGTATCTGTAGATGGTCTTAAATTTCCTGCATACAATGTATCATATAAAAATAATAAATTTTATTTTTTTAATTTCAAATTCATATAAGCTTTGTTTTGTTATTACCATTATTTTGGTGTTTATTTATTTGTTTTATCCTTATTGTATTGAACCAGACCTCCAAGATGCATAGAGGTACTGGTAGTGAACAATTCTGTCTTGCTCGCAAATTCACAGGAAAATCCCACAAAGCTTCAGCATTAAAAATAATTAAACATTAAATATGATGTGTTATATTTATTAAATGCGTTTTATCAAATAAAGTCAGTTGCATTCTATTCCTACTTTGCTGAGTTTTTTTTTAATTTAATGAAGATATTGAATTTTGACAAATATCTCTGCTCATCTATTAAAATAGGGTATTTCCCCCATATTTACTCTGTAAATGCAAAAAATTTCATTAATTTTTATATCAATTTCATGTTCTTAGAATAAACCCAACTTGGTCATAATATATTATCCCTTTTATATACTGCTGTATTAGATTTACTAATATTTTATTTAGGATATTTTCATTTATGTTTATAAGAGATACTTACACATACTTTAATTTTCTCATTATGTATTTCTTGAGATTTGTTATTAAAGTCATGATAGCCTCATTAAATGAATTGGGGAGCCTAATCTTTCAATTCTCTGGAAGTTTGTGGAAGACTGGCATTATTTGTATCCCAAAAGTTTAGTAGAATTCAATGATTAAGCCATCTAGGCATGATATTTTCTCTATGGAAAGTTTTAAAATTGTCATTCCAATTTTGTTAGTAGTTATATGGCCATTCATATGTCCTATTTCTTATGTCCATAAGAAACTGTAATTTTCTAGGAACATATTCATTCTAATTCAAATTCTCAAATTTTTGCAATGGGGTATTCATAGTATCTTATTATCATCTTTTTTGATACTACAGTATATGCACTAATATGCTGGTTTTGATTCCTCATTATTGTTACTCACACTTTGTTTTCTTTGATCAGTCTTGAAAAAGAAGATGGACAAAAAATGAAATGGAATCTCCTGAATTTGATATTTTTAAAGTATCGAATAAACACAGCACATGGAGTTTAATGAGTTTGGAAGACCTCCATTGTGTATTGTGCACTTCCAGCTTCTGTCACGGTCTCATCTTACGTGTGAGACATGAGTGCCATAATCTTTAACACATGATTACAGCGGAAAGACAGCTAACATTAATCCCTTTCTCTTTTTCCAATTCTCTCTTTCCAATTCCTTCTCATACACGACAGGACTAACACTTTCCAGGAAAGCTTGCAGGAGCTCACTGGCAAAACAACTGCACTCAAACAAGAAGGCTGCTGCGCTTGACACTATCTGGTCCAGAAGCTAATTGGCCCATGTCCTAAGCCTATGTATGATAAGCATGAAGCCACAGGATGCCAATGAGCAGAGTCAGTGGAAAACTGGGAAATTCTACGTTAGGACTACAGAAATGTGTGTGTAAATAGATGATGACAAGTCCTGCTGTAGAGCACAAAGTGAGTAGTCTGAACACACTTTCTACAGAGGTTTTGTCATTATTTTCAGTGTAAATTATAAATGTATAGCTATTCATTTGATTATTTTTCACTGCTTCAATTTAGAATAAACCCTATAGGCAGCAATTTGTTCAGAAGAATGGAACTGTATGCTTAATGAAAAAGTAATTACTGCATATCTATCTCTGAGAAAGTTAATGATGATTGTGTAACTTGCAAGAAATGTGTTCAACATTTACCATCCAGCATGATGTAGTGATATTGCTGAACACATAAAAAGGCAAAAATCTGCTGAAGAATTATCAGCATCAATTTCAAAAGTGGACTGAGAGGACTGAGGCAGAAGATACCAATTCCACACATGCAGCTGCAGAAAGGGCATTTACACAAGACTCTATGGAGCATATCTTTTCATTTAAAGTAAATGACTGTTCTTCTAATTAATTTCACTCATTTCGATTCCAGGCTCTCTTGTGCACATACAAAAAGTGAAGCAATAGCTATAAATGTGTTGGCTCCATTAGCAGCAATGGGACTTTGCAAACTATTAAATGATGCCGGTTTTTACAATAGTATTTTCAGACACTTTCAAGAGAAGATTGGTTAAGTTAATTCCAATGATTTGATTTCTTTTCATTCAATTCAGAAAATTAGAGTAAAACTTTTGGAAGATCATTATGTTACAGGAGAATGATCTGACATTATTGTGAATGCAGTTGTAAATTCTGTATCACAATTAGTGATGATTAAAAGTATTTGCTTTATGGTGATCATATAAATACAAATTTTAGTGTAGCATAACAGCATGGTAAAAAAGTTCTCACAAAATTAAGAAATATATAGAGATTTTCATGTGTGTACATATATTAGTAAACTTCCTATTTCGAATATATACACATATATACAAACAAACTTAGCAAATAGAATTAGCTAACTTGACTATATATACATATTCATATTTGAGTAACAAACTAGAATAACAAATTTAGGATATAATAATTGAGTATATAATAGGTTGTATACAAGCTATTATATACACTCAACATATTAAATATTAGAGGGATCAAGACTGTCAACTAGACACAGGTAGTATGTGACTCCTACACAAAGAAAAACTGGAATAGTAAGAAAATACTTACATTTCAAAGAGATTGTCTAGGAGACAACACTAGGATTCACCAGAGAAGTGACAGGAAGCACCCAAAGTAAGAAGAAGGTTTGGGCAGCTTGCCTGGCCAGGGACTGGCCGAAAGCCAAGAGAAGCTCCTGGACACAGGGAAACAGTAAGAGAGAAATTCCCAAGGCTCCATACTATGAAATGGGTTTATGATCTTGGCTATTGGTGAACACTTTACCCACATGGGCCTTGGACATAATATAGGGAGCTGCCTAGAGATTGCACAGACATTGCTCCAAAAAGGGAATCTACATGTATATATGTTGTTGGGTGAGTAAGCTCAGATCCCACAAATATCCGAGCTTAGAACAGCTTCAGCTGGGTGCCATTCTGGGAGCCTAGATACCAGGGAGCTGCAAATGCAGTGCCTGCCACTGAGCTGCTCTGAGAAGGGAGCAGGAAGACTGAGTGTTCTCAGACACCCCTGGGAAGGTCCCTACCACCCTACTGCGGGCTGCTGTTGAGACTGAGACATGAGCAGACTACACTCCCCACAGTTTTTTGCCCACTCTGGTTGCCTGGGAGGGGTCCCACCCTCTCTGGTTGCAGACCCACGAAGCCATTTTGAGAGTTTAATGCTGGGCTGCACCCCACCCTCTGGCTGAGCTCAGGCTGACATGGCTGCCGCCACAGCTCAGATGAAGAGGGACAAGGTAACCCAAACTCTCAAATGCACACCTAGAACTAAACCCATTGCCTTACTACAAGCTGCTGTGAGACTGAGACTCAAGCGAATGGCACTCTCCAGTTTCTTGCCCACACTGCTCACCTGAGAAGGGCCCTGCATTCTCCGATCACAGGCCCATAGCTGACACCATTTTGACAGTTTAATGCTGGACTGCATCCCACCCTCAGTCCAAGTTGGAAGTGGCACACTGCCGCTGGTCAGGAAGGGATGAGGGAGACTAAGCTCTCCTAAGCACACCTGCATCTCTTCATGGTAAAAATCCTCAACAAACCAGGCATAGAAGAAACATATCTAAAAATAATAAAGGCCATATGTGACAAAACTACAGTCAACATCCTCCTTAATGGGGATGTCAAAAGCATTCCCCCTAAGAATGGGAACAACACAAGGATCCCCACTTCCACCACTCTTTTTCAACATGGTACTGAAGTACTCACCAGAGCAATTAGGCAAGAGAAAAAAAAGGCATCCAAATTGGAAAAGAGGAAATCAAATTATCCCTGTTTGTTAATGATATGATGTTATACCTAGAAAACCCTAAGGATTCCACCAAAAAGACTTTTAGAACTGAGAAATGTATTCAGTAAAGTTTTAGGATACAAAATCAACATACAGAAATCAGTAGCATTTCTATACACCAACAGTGATCTAGCTGAGAACCAAATCAAGAAGGAAATCCCATTTACAACAGATACAAAAAAAATGTATAAAATAACTGGGAATATATTTAACCAATGAGGTGAAAGATTTCTGTAAGGAAAACTATGAAACACTGATGAAAGAAATTACTGATGACACAAACAAATGAAAAACGTCCCATGCTTAAGGATTAGGAGAATTAACATCGTTAAAATGACCACACTTCGTCTGTGCAGAAGCTTTTTAATTTGATCAGATCCCATTTGTTTATTTTTGTTGCTGCAGAAATTGCTTTGGGTATCTTCTTCAAGAATTCTTTGCCTAGACCGATGTCTGAAAGGGTCTTCCCAACACAACTTGGTAAATTAACTAATAATCATTTAATTGTACACTTAAAATAGAGTAAAGGCATGATATGTAAATTATACTTCAATAAAGAAAAAAAAATGGCCACACTGCCCAAAGCAATCTACAGATTCAATACAATACTTATCAAAATACTGACATCATTTTTAACAGAATTTAAAAAAAAATTCTAAAGTTCATATGGAACCAAAAAAAAAAAGAGCCCAATCCCAAATAAAAGATCAAAGCAATCTTGATAAAAGAAAAGAAAAAGAGAAACAGAAAACAAAACAATGCAGGAGGTGTCATATTGCCTCACTTCAAGTTATTGCAAGGCTGTAGTAACCAAAACAGGATGGTACTAGCATAAAAATAGACACATAGATCAGTGGAACAGAACAGAGAACCCAGAAATAAAGCCATGTACTAACTGTTAGTTTGATCAACTTCATTGTGATTAATATCTCTGTCACATTATCCAGCACTAATTTTTTCATCAGTTCTATCTAATCTGTTATTGTGCTCATGCATAAAGAACTCATTCTGTGTTCTTTATTTTAATTGTTGGAATTAGTTCTAGAATTTATATTGTTAATGTACTGCCACTCTTTATAATTTTTAGTTATTTATCACACTTTTTATACTTCAGTTTCCTGACTGATAATCATAGCTGTTTCATAGTCTGTGTCTGATAATTTCAGGACAGGTTGAGTATCCTTCATCTTAAATGCTTGGGACAAGATGTGTTTTGGACTTGGGATCTTTTTGGATTTTGAAATATTTGCATATACATAATGAGATATCTTGGGGATAGGACCCAACTCTAAATACAAAATTTATGTTTCCTTATACACATAGCCTGAAGCTAATTTTACATAATATTTTTAATAATTTTGCATGTGAAACAAAGTTTGTATACATTGAACCATCAGAAAGCAAACATGTCATTCCCTCATGTCAGTGCTCAAAAATTTTAGATTTTGGAGCATTTTGGATTTCAGCTGTTGGCATTAGGGATGTTCAACCTGTATCTAGACTCCTTACACATCTGTTTCTTTTGACTATGGTTTCTAGTGGCTCTTGCCTAGAGGAGCTTGTTTTCTTTAGGTGGATCTAGACATTTTTATTGCATGCTGAATATCTTGTTTGAAAAATTATTAATAGAACTTTTATCATCTTCCAAAGAGGACTTTCTAATGCTTATGCCAACCACCTGGAGAAACCAGCATTGCACAAAGACTTTAAACTAAGTCCTTTCATCTCTTTTCCTCTCTCTCTCTCTCTCTCTCTCTCTCTCTCTCTCTCCCACACACACACATTATTAAAACCTAGACTTTAGTCCATTTGAGAAATAATTGTCTTCTGATTCAACTTTACTTTTTGGATACTATCGTTTGGGGGTTACCATTATACCCTGTATATGATTGTAACACAGAAATATTCTAAAGCACTCTTTTTTTATGTCTCTCTTTACTACCACTCTTCAAGAATTTAAGAACACAGTTTATATCTTAGACATCTTTGTATCTGTAGTACCTAGTGTATCTCCAGATAGTTAGAATTCAATAAATCAGTCTTTCAATAAATGTTAACTGAGTTTTTTCCTACAGACCAAGTTCCATGATAGACAAATAGAATATATTGATGAATAAATTATACACGTCTCGTGACACTAAGTCTGATCGAAGAGATCAACAGTTAACAAGTTAAATAAATAAATATATCTATTCCAAATGTTAATAGATACTATAAAAAATCAGGGAATAATGATAATGATTAAAATTCACTCTGAGGCTCACTCTGGAGACAGCCATCAGGAAAAGTTTCTGGAAAGAAGGAACAAGAAATGACAGAGAATCTTTCATTTGAAGATCAGAAGGAAGATTATTCCATGCAGAGGAGACAGCATCACAAGAGATGAAAAAAAAAACTTGGTGAAACTAAAAGGAGACCAATATGACCTAAGTATGAAGGATGGAGTGTGAAGTAACATAGATGAAAATTTAAAAATCAGCAAAAGTCAACTGGGGCAAAGCTTTGGAGTCATAATAAGAAATCTGATTTTTATTTGAAATGCAATGGGAGGTCTTCAAAATATTGTAATCAAAGGATGACAAAAGCAAAAAAAGCATTTTAAAAGTCACTCTGTCTGTTTTAAATGGAAGACACTGGAGAAACAAGGATTAAAAACAAAGAGACCAAACGGAGGCTACTCCAGTCATCCAGGCAAGATGAAAAGTGGACTGTTCTAAGGTGTTGTCAACGGAAATGGAGAGCAGTGGGCATGTGTAAGACATGGTTTACAGCTTAAAAAGAGAAACAGGATTTGCTAATAGGTCATAGACAGAGCTTGAGGGAGAAGGAGAAGTCACAGTTGACCATGGATACTGTGGCTTGAATGACTGGATGAAGCCAGTTGCTGAGAAGGAGAAAACCAGAAGTGCAACAGCCAAGGATAATAATTCAAATTTTTCCATGTTATTTTGAAGTACCTGTGAGATGACCAATTGATGTCATATATATATGAGCCTGAAATTCAAAGGATAAGTTGGGTTTGAAATAGAAATTTAGTGTTCAGCAGTGTAATCGGTGGAATTTGAAGTCATGGGTATAGATTCTAACACCTAGGAAAAGGGTATGGTTGGAGCAGAAGTTCCAAGACTGAGTCCTGAGAAACTCCAAGTTTTAGACAACAGGTAGATGAGGAGACTGGGAAGTAAAGAGGAAAAAAGAAAATCATGAGACTGTGTTGTCTTAGTAGCCAAGAGAGAAGGGTTTCCACATGGAGGGAACGTCAGCTGTGTGGAATGAACCTAGAGGTCAAATAAGTCAGGGCAGCAAAGCAATCTATTAAGTGGGTCACACAGAGGTCCTTGGTGACCTACATAAGAGTATTTTTAATAGAATAAAGGAGAAGTCAAATTAGAGTTTTCATCTTTAGCAAATGATTGGAGCAGAATTAATTTTATTCTCCTACACTATCAATATTACCTTGTGATTACCTCTATCACAGCACTTGGTATTTTACAATATAGGTAATCATCTTTCCCTTTTGGCTGTCATGTCATATGGGCTGGATCCACATCTCATATATCCCTTTGCCCCCCCACAACTGGCACATGATAGGTTTTCAATCCCTGTTTGTTAAAGTAATGAATTGGACATTGGCTAAGTCCCCCAGGTCAAGCCTCTTGGGGCAAAATGGAAATTGAAAAGGCAATTAAATGCATGTGTCCCTATTTTGTTACAGGCTTGCTTCCCTAGGTCCCTTCAGGACCTTTGAAAAAGAGATAAAACTGCATCTGCCACTAGGGGGCTCAGCTGTACACAGGTGTGCAGCCAGGAGCACTGAGCTGTCCAGATGTCTGAGCTCACAAAAGGTGTTTAAAGGGTTAAATGGTCAAGAAGCACCCATGACATGAAATCTCCTGCAGGAGATTAGCTGTTGGGAGCTTTTCCTTGTGGGAGTTGTCTTTGGGAGAAGGAAGTGCAGAACCAGAAATAGAGACTTGTTCTCCATCAGACATCCGGTAAAAGATAGCTGGAACTAGAATCTACATGTTCTTTCTCCTACTCCAGCAGCAACAGGCAAGGAAGGGAACCAACAATCAGAAATTACATGATACTGAAGAAAGGCAACGGAGTGTTTCTTGAAAGATGAGCATGTGAGGTGAGTTTGAGGGCAAGTGTATCCACAAATGTCAGGGGAGTCAAGCTTGGATATGCAGAAATACAGCTTCTTCAGCAGCAGTGGCACATACCTGTAGCCCCAGCTACTTGAGAGGCTGAGGTGGGAGGATCACTTGTGCTCAGGAGTTTGAGACCAGCCTGGGTAACATAGCAAAACCTCATCTCAAAAAATAAAATAAAGAAAAAGAAAAGAAAGAAAAATGCTGATATTACACATATATAACTTCACTTTACTATAACCAAGATTGAATTTCTGTTTTTAGCCGTCATCCCACCAGGTGGCATATATGATTCAATTACAGTTTTCTCCTCATCTCTCCAAACATGCTGTCACTACCGAGGGGAAGGGAGCTTACAGGATGTCAAGGCTGGAGGCTGGGGAGGGAAATGGGTAGAAGGTTGTTGTCATCTATCCACACTAGCATCTGCTGAGATACCTTCTTTCCTGTGATTTCAGGAAGAACACTCCTCCATATTTTCTCTTTCTCCCTCCCACATTTTGTGCCACTCCTGGGGACACAGGAAACGTTTGGCTGTAAAGGAACTCAACAAGCCACCATCTCTCCTGCTCCTACCCTAAGCCGCCAATAGAAAACTGCATGAAGCTCATTAACATTCCATCTCACCCAGAAAACAAGGCATAAGCTTCTTCTGCTGTGATCCTCAAACCCAGTTGTGGGGAGGTCCATCATTATTCCTCCAATAAGATTCAGCCCCAAGATGTTGGGGGAAGAGTATT
Source organism: Lepilemur ruficaudatus (assembly GCA_963574885.1). Taxonomy (NCBI): domain Eukaryota; kingdom Metazoa; phylum Chordata; class Mammalia; order Primates; family Lepilemuridae; genus Lepilemur; species Lepilemur ruficaudatus. Next base: position 21,095 of record CAUYRT010032040.1, on the reverse strand, counting down.
GGACCTGCCTCAGAGATGCATCAGTAATGTCTTGTGCTTCTCTTCTGATTGGCTTCTCTCTGTCGTCCCACAGAATCTTTATCTATCTGGATATCAGAAAAATTGCCTCTGATGAACAACATATTCTTCAAAATCTATCACTTAGGGCATAAATTCTGCCCACTGCTCTCAGGGCTAAAGTCTGCCCGAAGTCCAGGTTCTCATAATTCACAAGCCAAGAACTTCACTCTTATTCTCAGAGCTATGCTCTAAAGATCCACTCTGGAGCTAATGTATGACCTTGAGTAAATGGGAGAAGGTCAAGAGGTTCAAGGTAAGCTAAGGGGAGATAGGGACACTCATGACAAATCAGTCAGTACATTTATTGGAATATATTAAGTTTACAGTTCTCAGACCACATTCTATAGAATCTTAAGTAGCTATGCTTTTATAAAAATGTTTTAAAAATTGTCACGTTATTTGCTAATATAAACTTAGTGTACGTAACTTATTCAGAGAAATAAAATACAATGAAATCTGCTTTTCTCTGTTAGGATGAATGGCTAGATATTGAACCCCTGAAACCTCAAGAAAAAAATTGTTGGAGCCCCGTCAGGTCCTCTCTGAGAATCTCTCGGACTGGCTTAAGAAAGAACCTCACCCTGGGTAGCCATTCAGCCGAGAGCACCAAGAGGCTAGTGGAAAGGACTCAGGCAGTGCCACCAGGCTTACCTGGGTTTCAATCCCAGCATATCATGTACTGATTGGGAGAAACCAAGAAAATTACACAATTTCTCAGAGCTTCTTTCCATGGATGTTACCAATAACATGAGGATAAAAACCCCTTCTTCTCAGTATTATTAGAAAATCAATGATGTAATATGTGCAGTAGAACATAGCAAAGCACTGGACACAGAAAAAATATGAGTCACTTGTCCTTGCCTTTCTTTTAACCACAAAAATGACTAGTCTAGCTCATACTGAATCACATGTTCCACAGAAGACACCCTCTCTATCTCTATACATGCAGGACTGAGAAAAAGGCATGCTTTGTGAATATGTTTGATGCCCTTAATTGCATCTTCTTCCTGACAGCTTCTCTTCATCTTCCCCTGCCTTCTCATCCGGCCATACTTTACAGGGTTAGAGTTGGCTCTGACCCTAAAACAACTTACTTTTGCTTCCAATAGTCCATAACAAGAAACATTTTTATGGAACATAATGGAGAGGCTGGCAGCAGGTTGAGAATCTAACACAAGACTTAAAACGCTGCAGTTATCCATCAGTCACACTGCGGAGCAGGTCATGCATAATAAACAGCTGCTTTATTAGCGTGATTGAGTATGCAGCAAATACGAAATGATAGAAAGCAGTTACAGACCAGAAGCTGAGGAGTCGCAGGAAAATGTGCCGCCGTGGGCCAAATCATGGATGCCATTGACAGCAATGGCAGAGATCAATTCTGACCAGCACGCGCCTCTCTATTGGAAAGCCCCTGGGACATGACAAAACCCAGGAGCCATCCAGCCCTGCAGAGAAGACAACCAGTGTGCAGAATGAGCTCTTCTGTCAGTCGGGTACTAAATCTACTTTCCTCAGCACTGGGATGCCACTACGTAAACATGTCATATGAATAAAGACGGACTATTAAAAGCCTATTTTTCATGTTAAATTAGCAAAGATACTTGGGGATTTGTTTCACGGCTTTAATCCAAGTATATTTCCTCCTCATCTTTTTTTGAAACAGGCTGTTTCTGTCTCTGACTGTATCCATCCTAGCACCATTTGTTTGTGGCTTGCAGAAAATGAAAATTGGCTAGCCAGCGAGCCAAAAAGGGCAGATGACTTACGTAAAACTCGTCGGGCAGAAGTGAATGTGGGGAACAATTAGAGGGCTTGAACTCCTCTCCTTCTGAGCACCACTGCATTTCCTGAAAGATATCAAAAATGCATCAGCTATACTGGTATTGGGGCTCAGAAAACAGTACCCCAAATGAAGGCCTCAAAAGGAGCCTCAGAAGCAAGCGTTTTTCTCTGACCTTCTCCTGCCCTCCTGACTCTCAGTCCCATTCTCCCCCAAAGCTAGTCATAGAAACCAGAATCCCTCTTCCCCAAGGGGGGTCATAGAAACCAGAACCCCTTTTCCCCAAAGCCAGCCATAAAACCTCAAACTATTAATCTAACTTTCCCTCAGTATTACTGTGAAAAAAACTGGCCACAAAGAAATTATCTGACCTATCTTGTTTGACTATAGGTCACAAGAGCCCCATTCCAGAGGGGTCTGGCCCCCTAGCAGAAGCAAGGAATGCATACTTAGAGAGGCCAAGAAGAATCTAGACAGACAGGCTTTGCTGGGTTTCTCCACTCAGTCTATCAGCATTAGATCGTATCCTTTTGGTCCAAACGTATTTCTACATGACTGTCCAAACTTTATTGAACCTAATAGTAAAAATGGACTATTTCCTCTGTATCTCTGGGTCTTCATTCTTAAGGCTTTCATGTATACATGATAAATAAATTTGTATGCCTTTTCTCCAATTAATTGTTCGTTTATGCGTTGATTTTTTCGGTGAATGTTCAGAGAAACAAGGGGTTTGAGAATAGTGATCCCCACATACCAGCTGACAAAACGTAAGTTTTTAAGGATATGCAAATTTCTACTAATGCCTCTCCTAATCTTATTTCACCTTTCTTTTTTAGAATACATTTTTCAATGTCATTCCATTTTGGCCTATGCCAGAATGATTTTTTCTGATCCATAAGGATGTCACAGAAAAACATACTGTTGAAATCATCAAATTACAGGAGTATATGCCTAAGACTATGACAAGCCAAATTAAAGTTGAGCATTTTATGGAAAAAAACACCCTTGCTCAATGACCTAGGTATTTCCCATTTTAAAATTCTTTATGTCAGTATTTCAAGTCAATTTTTGTTTCCCTGCACAATTCAAGTAATTGTTACAATTTTCCATTTTACTATTCAGGTATTCACACAACATTAGCCATAATATTTTACAGTTATCCACCATAACCAGTTAAGTCTATTTCTACTTACAGTGACCTTATACCTTCTCAACTACAAATAGGACACCCCTGCTGCCAGGAGAGCAGAGTGCTTTACGTTCCTCCTCTACCCCTGATTCACTCTCTCTCCCAGCAACTGAGTCCTCAAAACTCACTGGGATGATCTTTCTAAATCTGAAATCTGATCAAGGCACTCCCATGTTTCAACTTTTGAGATTTTTTTTCTTTTCCTATAGGATAAAATCTAAACTTCTTGGTTGAGCAAGCAAAGCTCCAAACAGACTGGCCCAAGCCATCTCTTTGACAATTCTATTTCATAAACACTTTCATCCAGCCATTCTCAGACTTCTCAACATGTCCAAACACAGCCTTTTCTAGATAGATTCCATATCTTTACACCTGCTATCCTTTCTGTGGAGATATTCTATTCCACTCCCAACCCCCACACCCCTGCACATACACACACACATGCACTTCCATTTCTTCTTCAAGACATATTCAAATGTTCTCTCTGAAGGTCTTTCCAAGACTCTACCAGACAGTTTTTTCTTAACAACTTATTTATGCCTATATCAAAGCACTCACATTTTATATCAATTTATCTGTTTATATATTTATGTCCCCTTCTAAGATAAAGCTCTCTATAGTCTTAAATAAACTGTTTTGATAGATAACTCCAAATCATAAGTCTCTGCTGGAAGCTGAAGTCTGTTTCTTCCTCAAGTTCATTAGGTGGATTCTCTAAGAGTCAAGACTACCACTTCGGGGAGATGTTGTAAAGATGGTATCAGCATTGGCTGGGGAGAGGACAGAAAAGAGATCTTTAATACTTCTTTAATAACTTAAAATGTTATTAATATAACTCTGCCAAACCTAAGATGATGAGTATATGACAACAGAAATAATCAGCATCAGAATAATCTTTTTGGTTAATCAATAATCAGCAGCTGTTAAAGCCAAGGCGGCCATGAAGTCTCGTTTTGTAGAAAGGTAGTATACTTACAGCTCGTTCAGGAGGTTGAGGCTCTACATTAGACGTAGCTTGGAATTAATAGGTGTGATTTTTTCCATCTCTAGAAAGCTAATTACAAAGGCTTATCATTCCCATTTTTGTTGGTAACTAACGAAGTTCAAGCACTGTACCTTTTGGGCAAGTATGTGAAGTTAGAGAGGGTTAATTTGGACAGTTGCTAATCCCAGAGAAAAGGGAACATTATAACAAAAATGCTTTTTCCCTTACACAGAAGTTCTCTTTGAATTACAAAACAAGCTCCAGGCAAAATGCTTTGGCCAAAATATTTAAGCTCCTGCTGATTATCAGAGTCAATAGTGGACTGATGTCATGCCAAAGGACTGCAGTGTGAGCCTTTAACTTAGCGTTTTCAGGCTAATTAGAAAAATTACACCATGCCACATCCAGTTCCAGAATCTATACTTCAGCTACAGAATATGACAACAATAATGTGTGGTAGCACATCTTCAGATCTGACCTAAGACAAAGAACAAAATACTTTCAACTTAATTCCTAAAGAACCGAACGGGATTCGGCCTTGTTTGTCTCTTCACAAATCCCTAAAAAAAAAAAAAAAAAAAAAAAAGGCTGGCAAATTTTCCTCATTTCTCAATTTTCATCCACCTTATTCACAGGTTATTTTCTCCCCTCTCCTCCTATGGATTGGCAGGCAGTAAGACAATAAAAGCAAGCCTCCTCTATGGAGTCTCTAGTATAGAGCAGTACAATGCCAACCTCTGTTCCCAGAACCGAAGACACTGTGCCAGCCACAGCAAGCCGCATTTGTGCTCTCCAGCATCTGTGAATAGCAGGAACTTTGGAACTACGCTTCCAGCTGACATACATAGACTATCTCTGCCTTGTCCAGAGTCTGAGGCCAGTTCTGTCCTCAGTAACTCTCCTCACACATTGGGAATTCTGACTCTGTTTGGTTCTAAGCCCTAGTTTGCCACTAGCTGCAAAGACATGAGCTAGAATCCCATCCCACCCCTCCCTCCTTTGGAGTCTCTATACACTGTGGAGGGGCTAACACAGTTTGCCCAGAAGCAATCCTGTAAGCCAAACCTATGCCATCAAAAAAGCAAAGCCAAGAGGTAAGCAGAAAATACATTTCTAGGAGAAGAAAAGTATCAGGGAAGAGTGCCCACACCATCTGATGGGAACTTGGCATCAACTCCACGTAGTCAAAATTATCAAAAATAACAGGCCCGTTACACAGTTGCTGTCTTTCCTTATCAGTAAAATAATAGCCCTTGGTTCCACGATGTTCATTCAACTGGGGAATTCAGCTCACCAGAATCCCTACAATTTGTGTTTTCTAATTGCCCCTTCCTGGAATCAATGAAAATCATTTGGTGCTGATATGCGAACTAAATGAACGTTGTTCTGAGACAAATATTGCTCAGGCCAAACTAATGTCAAGCTGTTAATAATAACAGCTTTTCAAAGTATTAACATGGAGAGCTCAGGTAGCAAGTTGAAGCAATCCTTTTGCTGCCGCCCAATCAGGTTCATTTGCCTGCTGCCCAAGAGGAAGCCAGTATGCTGAGACAGCAGGGTTTGCAGCAGAGAAAGAGTTTATTCTGCATAGTGCTAAGTGGGAAGACGGGAGAAATTTCTCAAATCCTCCTCCCCAAGAATTTGGGAGATAGGGTTGTTTTTTTAAATTATTTCAGCATATTACAGGGGTACAAATATTTAGGTTACATATATTGCCTTTGCACCATCCAAGTCAGAGCTTCAAGCATGTCCATCCCCCAGATGGTGAACACCACACCCGTTAGATGTGTATATGCCCATCCCCCCCCACCTGCCCAACACCCAGTGAATGTTACTACTATATGTGCACTTACGTGTTGATCAGTTAAGACCAGTTTGATGGTGAGTACATGTGGTGCTTGTTTTTTCATTCTTGGGATACTTCACTTAGTAAAATGGGCTCCATCTCTATCCAGGATAATATAAGAGGTACTAAATTACCATTGTTTTTTGTGGCTGAATAGAACTCCATGGTATACATGTACCACATTTTATTAATCCACTCATGTATTGATGGACACTTGGGTTGTTTCCACATCTTTGCAATTGTGAATTGTGCTGCCATAAACAGTCAAGTGCAGATGTCTTTTTTATAGAATGTCTTTTTTTCCTTTGGGTGGATGCCCAGTAATGGGATTGCTGGATCAAATGGTAGTACTACTTGTAGCTATTTGATGTATCTCCATATTACTTTCCACAGAGATTGCACTAGTTTGCAGTCCCACCAGCAGTGTATGAGTGTTCCTATCTCTCTGCTTCCATGCCAACATTTATTGTTTTGGGACTTTTTGATAAAGGCCATTCTCACTGGAGTTCAGCGATATTTCATTGTGGTTTTGATTTGCATTTCCTTGATGATTAGAGATGTTGAGCATTTTTTCATGTTTGTTGGCCATTAGTCTATCTTCTTCTGAAAAGTTTCTGTTCATGTTCTTTGCCCACTTTTTAATGGTATTGTTTAATATTTTCTTGCTAATTTTCCTGAGTTCTATAAAGATTCTAGTTATCAGCCCTTTATTAAAGATGTGTAGCATGCAAGTGTTTTCTCCTATTCTGTAGGTTGTCTGTTTGCTCTCGTGGTAGTTTCCTTGGCTGTGCAGAAGCTTTTTAATTTGATCAGGGCCCATTGATTTATTTTTGTTGTTACTGTGATTGCCTTTGGTGTCTTCTTCATAAATTCTTTCCCAGGAAGAGATAGGGTTTTTAAAAACAGTTTGGCATAGGCAGTTGAGTTTGTTAATTGTCTGGGTTCATGGCAGAACCATAGGGTTGTAGAAACTGTCTTCTTTCTTGACCAAATTCTTGGGTGGGGGTTTCACAAGACCGGTTGAGTCAGTTCCTTGGTATGAGCCATTGGTCTGGGCAAGTCAGCTATTCCACTGGAATGCCGGACCTGGAAGATATCCCAGAAACTACCCCTAGGTTTCAAAAACATGATGTTATCTATGGAGAAAGCTAAGAATCTTTATGACCACCAGCTATGTGGCATCAGAGTGGCAATTATAGAGAAGCAAATGGGGACAGTGGCTAATTATTATCATTATTTTTAGCTAGGCCATTACCACAGTTCTCACCTTGGACCCCTTTTTGTCAATTTGTAAAGGCAGTTTCACTTTATCAAACAAATAATCTTGTACTTTGGCCCATTATTCCTCTGAAACAACTGAAACCCAAGAAAGATATACAAAGAAAGCTTTAGAGGCCATGACATCATTTGCATCTCCTACCCAGCCTGGTTTCACTTCCTTCTCACAATTATGGTTCTGCTTGCCTTTTCCTAGTGATAAAAGCCAAAAATAAAACCTCAAAATCAGATATTTAAACCCATGATTATTTATAGCTGCCCAATTTCTTCTGACACAGCTACATTAAATTCGATCCAGTTCTGCATGACTAGGAAAATTAATCATGAAACATATCTTTCAACTTATTTCTCAAACAATGGGATGCCTTGCAGCAATTTGACATGTGTGTGTTTTCTCTTCGGTGGGAAAAAAATACAAAGATAGATGGCATCACCTGAAAAGCAAAAGAAGTGAGGACCTAGGCCTGTGGAGGCAGTTTAATCACTTGCAAGCAGTTTATCATTCAACATAATAACACAGGGCCTTAAAAAGCCTGCTCTGACACTCTCATTTGTCCTGTGATAAAGTGCTCACTGCATGGGAATTTAATATCCCCAATGAAATCAAACTTTGCGGTGCAGAGAATGTGCCTATCATCTATGTGCTAGAGAAGTCAGTTACAACTCACTTCATTCACCAGGGCAAGATGCTGCAAGGGGTCAGAATCTGTTACCCACAGGAAGTTCTTAACCCAGTTCACACATAAGACTCACTTGTGAATGCCCAGGCCCCACTTCAGAATGCATGAGGTCAGGGCATGGGCATTTTTTTCAAAGCGACACAGATGATGGTGTCACAGAGCTGCCTTGAGAATCACAAGGATGTAGTGTTGACTTTTCAGTGTGATTACTGGTACATTGTTTAAAATTTGGTCCGAGGGCTGCGTGTGCACTACCTTCCAGAAAACTAAAGCGGCCTTGTTTGTGGAGGCTACATAACAGTTTTACCTGCAGGTAGACAGCTCCCCAGGGAGTTCTCTGATGGGGTATAAATCTCCTTTTCCATAGAAACAAGGAAATCTCCTGACTGTTCTGCCCTGATTACTCTGGGAAAAAAAATCTCTTCTTGATCCAGGCAAAGTAGATGTTACTACCATCATTTTATAAAGAAAGAAATGGAAAATCTGAAAGATAAAATGGGTTGCCCTGTTTAATACCGCTGGTTAAAAAGTGGCTGGTTCAAAGCAAAGATTAAGATTTTCTATCTCACGCTTGAAGCTCTGACTCAGGGGGAGCAAAAGCAATATATGTAATCTAAACATTTGTACCCCTGTAATATGCTGAAACAAAATATATATATTTTTTCTATCTCTAAAGTTTTTTTTCTAATCTTAAATTTATTTTCTATTTTGTTATCTTCAGGTATGAACAAAATGTCAGGTTTAGGAAAGCAGGATGTACTAGTGAAAAAATAAAAAGCAGTTTATTTTAGAGCAGTGGTTTTCAAAGTGTTGACTCTGAACCAGCAGCATGAGAATCACTTGGGAATTTATGAGAAATGCAAATTCTCAGCCACCACCCCAGGCCTGGAGAATCAGAATATCTGGGGGTGGGCCAGCCCTCCAGGTGATTTATATGCTCCCTAAAGTTTGAGAACCACTATCTTTGACAAAAGCCAAACTATAAACCCTTTCCCCAAAATGTTATTAAAATAGAATCCCATAAAAATATTTTTTAAAATAACCCCAAAGGTAAAGCCAGAGGAAAGTAGTTTGGGGGCTTGATTTGCAGAGGTTGGGTCTTCTTGTGTGAAAGGTAATCACGGGACAATCATGGGAAATCCCCCCAAGTCATGTTTTTCTCTCCCTTAAGGAGAAAAAGCATTTAAGTAAAAGTTGAGACAGGTAGGCTGTTTTGCCATGAGCAGGTCTATGCAAACCCACCCCCAAAGGCCAAGGAAGCGGAGAAGCAGAAGAAAGAGACTCATATATCCAGTTTCTCAGAAAGAAACATTTAATAGGGACTTACAAAAACCATGTCCCAGGTGGCTGCGAAGTGGTTTGGTAGATTCCCGGTGCCATGACCCCTCAGACCAAGGGCTTATGTACCATAGAGAAGGAATGGGGTAGTACAGTGGAAGTTGTTATGTGAATCTGCCTAAGGACAGGATTTATTGTCAAAGTTGTAACAGTAAATAAGGTAGAGATCTTAGAGACTTTCCCAAAACAGGGGTTAATCAGAAGTCAACATGGCAGATTAGCATCCAAGATGGAGTTACTTTAGCCTCCACAAAGACAGAAGCAACTTAAAAAAAATATGTTAAATAAAGAAAGATAGTGCTCTGGCAAGGAAGGTACTCAGGCTTAGTTAGGTCCTTAAACTAGCAGAATATAGGTGTAAGGTTTGAAATAAAAGGAAGAGGAGGCCGAATGTGCTCAACATTCCTCCTGAAGAAATACGCAAGTTCCCCCTTTGTCTGCCATAAGGAGATCTAAGGCTCGTCTGTTTTGGAGGGCTACTTGTGCTAGGGAAGTAAGCTGTCTTTGCAAGGAAGCTAAGGAGGTCTGTGTGCTTTCAAGAGCTAGATCAATATGGGAAGCAAAGTCTTGAGCTATAATTATATTATGTCCCAGGGCCCCTCCTCCTAACCCAGTGGCTGTTATAGAAGTGGCCAGGGCAAGCCCTATCATGATGGAGAGAACTGCCCATTGCTGCCTGGTTTCTGTCATAAGCCCTCTGAATTCTACCTCATTATACAGCATTAATTGTGGGACTATAATGACTGGAAAACAAGGTCCCGGGGAGGATGCGTTGATGCACCGGGTGAGCGTCCTGTTGCACCAAAAGGACTCTTCTGGTTGGGAAGACAATGGTGAGGAAATGGCATGGTTAGAAACACAGTGCCCATGGAGTTGCGAATTTGGGTCTGTGTGGGAGGTAAGGTAGCAGATGGAGTCAGGGACCTGCTGGTCACTGGGCTCAGGTTCCTATAACTGAACCTGGGTCAGGGATGAGGAGCAGTCTTCGCCTGAGAGAAAGACAGTGGATGACCAAAACCACCATGCCTGCCAGGTCAGTAGGATCTAAGAGGGTATACTGGGTTAGAGCGTCAGTGAGATGGCTCAAAAATGTAGCCGGATTTTCATCTGGCCTCTGAGTCATTTCTTTAAGTTTGCTATGATTAACAGCACAGTGTGCCGAGGCCTGGAGCCCTGCCAGTATGTATTGTAGCATCCGGTCCCGGCATTTTCAGCCATCTCTACCAGGACCAGTGTCAGGCTGATAGTCCCATCCTGGTTCAGAGCAGGGGACTGCTTCTGTCCCGACCGGCACGGTGCCATCAGTCAAGTGAACTTGGTCTGCGTGACACTGGGCCGCAGCCCAGACACGTTCCTTTTCATCAGTAGTCAGGGCAGAAGAAAGTATAACAAAGATGTCATGCCAAGTTAAATCATATGCCTGTGTCAGATAATGAAACTCTTTGGTGTAGGCAGTGGGGTCATTAGAAAAGGAGCCTAAATGTTTCTCAGTCTGAGAGACATCAGAAAGGGAGAGAGGAACACGCACAAGTATGACTCCCTCAGTTCCTGCCACCTCATGCAATGGGCAAAGGAGAATGATCAGAGGATGAATCAGAAGGCCCGGCATGTGAGCGCGTGTGACGGCTGACAGGGAAGACATAGCGGGGGAGGAACCTGACAATCCTGTTGATGACTAAGGCGGCGAGGTAGGAGAGGAGGTTCCAGAAAGCAGAGAATATGGCAGCAGGCCTGAATGGGAGGGCCACAGAGGGACTCGGTGGGTCGGAGAAGACAGAGGACCCAGGAACAGAGTCAGCAGAGGAGCTGGGAGGTGAAGCAGAAGTAGAAGTAGGGGACGATGGAAGGAGAAAGGAACACGGACACAAACAATCCCTTCGGCATCTGCAACCTCCTGCAATGGAGAACGAAGGAAGGGTCTGGCCTGCAGACCCATCATGGGAGCCAGTACGCATGCTGACTGGGGAGGACAAGGACGGAGTTGGCGCCAATGGGGTATGGTGGGACAAAGAAGGGTCTGGAGGGTTGGAGAAGGCAGAAGGGGCCTGAGAGAGATCAACGGAAGGATAGGAGGATGAAAGAGGAGGAGAGGAAGGGGTGGACGACGAAGAGGTAGACGACGGAGGGGTAGACAGAGGAGCCTATGCCAAGAAATTCAGAGAATTTGGGATATGGTGCAGGTTTGGCACAGGGAGAGACGGGAGGCTCATGCCTGGACAGAGGGGATTTCCAACCGCTTTTTATCCTGGAAAAGGATAAAAAAGTTGTAAAATCAAAGGTCTCGCTTTCTGGCTACAGTGAGTTATTGCCTAATTTGTACATATGCCAGGACAATAAAACGAGGCGCTTAAAACGAGGCACTTAATGGCTAGGAGACACCCCTGGGGCATCCATGAGGAATTTTTGGAAATTTGGGGCCCCCCCATACCAGTCAGGTCGCAGGACAGACTGACCCTGGGTCAGCCTACGGATGGGAACACAGGTTGGGGGGACGTCTCCTCCCCAAGATGTGTGCCGGTGGTGCCCCTGGGGCAAGGGTCGGAGATTTTCTAGGCGTCCCCAGAAAATACTCCCGACCGGCTGCAGGATGCCTCTGACGTGGATCCACGATTTCCAGAGAGACCCTGGGTCTCGGACACGGGCAGAGGCTCCTGGAGTGACCTGGGGGGCAGAAGGGGTGACTCACCGTAGCCGAAAAGATGAAGGCAAGGCCACGCTGGATCGGTGGGAGGTCCCGGTCCAAGCGTTGGTTGCCGTGGAGAGGGGGCCAGACCCAGAACCAGTGCACCAAACACTCCTCTCCCGGGTTTTGGCACCAAATGTGAGGTTTGAAACAAAAGGAAGAAGAGGCCGAGTGTGCTAACCAAAGGTAGCTTTTATTTAGTAAGCGCTCCCAGGCAAGGTTCAAGGGTCCCCGGGAAAGGGGCCTGAGAATTTGCGCCGTGGGGACCCAGGAAGTGGGTTATATAGGGGCCGTCTTGACATGGAGCCGATCCAGAGTGACAGCTGGGCCGGATCTCCGCTTCAAAACAGGAAGTGGCCCCAGCAGGTGGTTCCTCACAAGGAAGCAGCCCGTGGGAATCACGTGGCGGAATTCGGGATGTGGGGATGCATGTGCAAGCTCCCAGGAGGATTCCGCCCTCCAGCCTTACAATAGGGGGAAAGGCTCTACTGAGAGAGATGAGCAGGTCTAATAGACCTGTTTTCCTCTCCACGTGGGTACACAGCTATACAAATTATCCAACCTCCCTGGCAGTGACATGTGGCCACAAGACTGTGTTCTGACCAATGGAATGTGAGTAGAAGGAGTAGACTCCACTTCTAGCCCAGCCCCGCTAAAATCCCTCAAAATGCTCCTTTTTCTCTCTTCTCCCACTGGCTGGCTGGAAGCGGGGGATTCAGCAGAGGCCTCCACAGCTCCAAGGGACAATGAAGCCACAAGACAGGGGGACTCTTGGGTTCATAAATCACCCTAGGGAAGACCACCCACTATACACCTGCATAGAAATACTTAATGAATGAGATTTAAGTTCCACTGGGTTAAGCCAGTGAGGTTTGAGCATTATTACAGACAGTGCCTACTATATGGAATTTAAGTCTTTGCTTAGACTTAAGCAAAAAATAAATGCATATTTAACCAAAGAAGCAACATTTCATACCACATTCTGAAACCTACATCTTAAAATAACTACAGAGCAGTAGCCATGAAATTCCCTAAAGACCAGAATCAATGAGGGCTCCATAAAGTATCAGCCAGACACAATCGTGCCTTGTTCTTTCTGAGCCCTCCCCAGGGACACGGGATTCTTCTCATCCTCTTTACCACGTTGTCCCTTCTGGAATTTGCCACCACATCCACATAATGCTTAGAAGGAGGAAAGGTGATCTATTTAGGGTTTGTATTTTAAGTCTAACCCGAAATGGATCACAAACATCATGAGGGATATGTTTTTGGGAATCTTCACTTCTCTCCTTAATCTCACCGTTTATTATGACTTCTGTTTTCCCTTAAGTGTCTACGTCTTCCTTGAAGATTTCACTTCTGTTGTTCAATATTCATTTACTGATTCAAAAATTATTTGTTAAAATCCAAATATGAGCCAATTCTGTTAGTTGCTCTGGGTACAAAAGTCAACATAAGAAATTCACACGCTGGTGGGGAAAACAGGTAAGTCATTTTTTCCATCTCTTTACAGCCTTTGACATGGGTGAATCTTCCCTTAACTTTCATCACACAATTGTCTCCTACTTTATTTCAATTCTCTGGCACATCCTTCTTTTCTCTGCTTTGCATAATCATCCTTCTTTATCTGATAATTAAATGGTATTAAATGATAGAACTTCCTCAAGTCCTTGTCTTGGCCAGTCTCTCTTCTCAATTTCTATATTCAGGCAATTATATCTGTATCAATGGTTACAATTTTCAAATATTTACACGAGTCACAAATTTGTTAATATTTCTCTGGCATAGACCTTTCTTTGGAGTTCCAGACTCATATAACCAGTTACCTACCAAATGTCCCCACTTGGATAACTGAAAAGGCACTTAAAGCACAGCATAACACAAAACTGAACTCATTGCATCCAGCCCCACACTCTACTCCATACCTGTTTTTCTTCCAGTGTGACCATTATCAGTGACCAATGCAAACTTCCACTCCAGTAAGCAAGCCCAAAATCTAGGAATTATTCTTGACACTTCCATGTCTCTCACTCCTGATATCTACTCTAAAACCACATCTTGTCAATTTGACTTTCAAAATATTTTCTCAATCTGTCTACTCTACTATATCTCCTCTATAGTATCCTAATCCAAAGTATTCACATCTCTTGATTGAACTGTGACAATATCTTTTCCATTCAAACTATTCATATCATTAGTTCATTCTCTACAATGCAGTGATCTTTTTCAAAGCGCAAATCTGGTCACAGCATTTCACTACCACTTAAAACTCATCAGAGGCTTCCCATCAATCTTAAGCTAAAGATCAAAATGCTTGACATTGTACACAAGATCCTGCATTGGTCTGGATTCCACCTGCCTACTTAGCTTCATCTCAAAGCCATTCTTCCACTTTCCCTCTGCAACCCAACCACACTGGCTTTTTTCTTGAATGAGCACATCCCCTCCAGCCACAGAACCTTGAAACATATGTCCTTGGTCTCATACAATCTCCCTACATGTCTCATCCCCCTTTTACCTCTGCTTTCAAATTTATCTCACCCTGTTGCCCTTCAACAGGAATCCCAGTGTGGCCTCCATTTTGTGGTCAATTGCCCCTTTCCTAAGTTCTCCCAGAGCCTCTTCATCTCTACATTTATCATAGTTGTAAATTTGCATTAATTTGTGAGACTCTTTGATTAATGTCTATTTCCCTCACTAAACTACAAGCAGCCTCATGAGAGCAGTAACTATGTCTGCTTTTGTCTCACCATTGTATCCTAAGTTTCTCACTCATTTAATAAATATTTTGAGCATGCAGTAATAACAAGACAGACAAGGTTCCATGTGTTGTGGTATTTCACTGTAGGGACAGACAGTGACAAACACAAAGGACACAGGATGACAGCCAACACCTGGCACGATGCCAGGCTCATTACGCGTGTTCAATAAGTACTTACTGACTGTGGCTATACAAGCAATAGTAAATAGGCACATAAGCAGAGCCCACTAAGGGGCCACTAACCCAGGCTTCTCAAGATAGAGAGAACACAGGAGAAATGGCAGGCAACATGAATGGTTTCTGTTGAAGTTGCTATTGACTGATAGATCTTCAGTGCTGCTTTCCAAGAAAGTGAGGTGTGAAGCATTGATTTTTGGAATTTCTATTGTGAGACAGGGATGACTGGTCTTATTGACAAGAGTGATTCAGTAGCTTTCACACAATAAGACATTGGGCAGGCTAAAGGAAAAGATGCATCTACTGTAGCTATTACTGTGGGGGTTTTTTTCCAAATTATAGCAGACTCCAAGACATTGCTTTGAACTAGGCGCAGTAAAGTTAAAACTGTTTTCTTGATTTAAAGTTGCCCTTTCAAAGTTAAGCTAAGTGTGTAAACAAATTCATAATATCTAGAGGCTATTTTGAACATAAAATATATTTTTCAAGCCTAGAATCATCTCATATCTTCTTCCCAGCCCTTGGGTACCCTCTCAAATTGCACTTGTCCTCAGTTATTTTTCTCCTCCTCTAACTCTGGAGTAACAATAAAATTTTACACATTAAATGATGAATGAGAAATGTTCTTCCCCAGGCAGAAAATGGGATCAAAGCAAAGTATGTAACTCAAAGTTTCAGCCTTTTTAAAAAGCAAATGTTTCTTCAAAAGATGAACTAAAATATTTAAAGTTTGAATAAAATATGGTCTGGAAAGTCCTTTAAAGTTGTTCAATTACATAAATAAATTTTTCTACTGAATAAGAGATTTAAAACAATCAGATTTCAGATTTTTTTAAATGACGTGTGTGTGTGTATGCATGTGTGTTATGAAAACGAAGGGACTTTGGAAATTTTGTAAATAAAATTACTTAAATGAAAAGGTCTGTGTACCTTTCTTTTTGAAAGGTAACTCTTAATAAGACTTGAGATGCTTCAGTTTCTCCAGATCGCTATCACTAGTGAACTAATAATCATCCTTATGTTAACCAAATCAACTTATTCAATGGCAGTTCTTTTGGAAAAGTTACCTATTCTCCTTGAACCTCAACATCCTCACCTGTAAGATATTGACATTAATGCTTCCCTCATACTTAGATAATGCCAACAGCATCAGATGTATCACCTACAGAAGAAAAGCATCTGAAAAGATAATTATTACTAGCATACTGTCTTTATAAGAACAAGACTTTACAATTGAAGAAAGTCAGTAGGGAATAGATTTGGACCAAACACACAACCCAAAGTGTAGTGACATTTCCAGTCGTTTTGTTCTCTGGGACTGGGAAACTGGGACCTAAGAAGTTGTTCCCCATTCTAGCTGATCATCAGAATTACCTGGGGGCCACCGTAAAAAGTATAGATTTACAAGGGAATCTGATAGTCAGCCAGGTTTGGAAGCACTGACCTGGAGAGAATATTATAACAACTAATATTCTAGTGTATTTTTCACATATTACTCCTTACAAAGCTAATGACGACTCTCACTGTATAGAAAGAATTGAATTTAGAGTTGAGAGGACTGGACTTTTAATTTCCATTTCATTACCTAACTTTTGTGATCCTTACTTTGCTCATCTATAAATAGAAATAAAATGTGCTTATACAGGCCTTACATGCCTACTTGACCTTTTGTAAGTGTGAAAGCACCTGGAAATATAAGACATAATTATTACAAATGAGAAATTTTATGTTATTGTCGGGAGGGCTTGTGCATCCCCTTGAGTATTTTTATTGAACAGTAAAACCAAATAAAAAATATGTGCATCTGAAGGAAGAAGATGTCCAAGTGTCTGTGGTATGCATAAGGGTGTGTAGAATATGTGTGTTTATGACAATATTAGAGATAAGTTGGACCAAATAAAATTTTGATGGCACTAGGTTCTTTTCTTTCTAATGTTTCCAACTGGTAGAATGAACTCAGGTTGAGTGTTAAAGGAAATATCTTAGTTTTAAGTCTGAACTCTGGAAGAAAATCCAGTCTGCTAGGATAAAAGACGATATCTATTAACTTAAAGTATTTGGGAAAACCACTAACATTTTTTAATTTTATATGTTGCATTGTGAACTATTCTAAGTGTGCTTATTAATCAGAAATGATTAAGGAATTCTTACCCTTTCTTTATAAAATATCTTTAATTTTTAGTTGGTTTTACTTTAATAGTTTCTATTCTAAATAACCACTTAAATTAGATTTTATCATAGAGGGGAGCACTTATAAAAGAACAAAATTAAAAAGTCATATAGTTTTTAAAATATATGCTAAGAAAGGTAATTTTTTGTATGGTTATAGAATTAACTTTCACTTATGAGCCTAGGTTATGGGTTATAAAACAATTCAATAGTTATATGAAATGAGCATATAAAAAACACAGTGCCAGCTTTAAGAAAGATGTACATTATTCCTCACCTAGAGAGTAGACAGTATCACTTAAGGTCCAAGAATAAAATGTTCTTCATTATTTTCTTAACTCTGAACATTAAAAATTAAAAAACAGAAAGATCAAGGGCATTAAAAGGGCACATTCTCTGAGACTAAAAATAATCCACACTAAATGAATATCCATTGGCACCTAGAAAACATCCTAGAAGCAATTAGGAGATAGTCCATTGAAAACGTACTCACTGTAAAATTGGATGTTGACATTGTAAAGATGTTTGGAAGTTATTGCAGTGAGATAGAAAACTGAAATAGGAGCTGAGTTTTGGGCCAATGCAGAACTATAGAAAAGAAAGTGGGGAGAGAGTATTTTAGCAGTGTGCCTAAGCCATGTCCAGCAGATTACATAATCTAGTTTATTTTCAAAAATCCAAATTATGTAATCAAAAAAAATCTAGAAAAGAGAAAGGGACTTTATCAGCTAATGTACACCCATCAAAGTTATTTCTAAAGATCATCCATTTCCTTTGCTTTAAGTCTGACTTCCTCGTGCTATATTTGCATGTGCCATTTGGTTTCCTAAGTGGATATAGCCACAGAGAAACCACAAATATAATGGGCCAAAAATATCTCCTATTGTAAATCAATATTAACTTCCTAAATTACAAAGCAGTCTCCTAACAGTTTGGTTAGCATGAATAAATCTCCCAGAGGTTGACAAACCAAGTACGAAAAGAGTATCATAGAGGTAACTATGACAAAATACCACCTACCTCCCTGCAGACATACACAATCACACATACAAACACATAAAGGGAACACCCTCAAATCTAAGAGCCTTGAATCTCAGGAAATCTATCCTCAAAACTGATTGTCTTACTTAGTAAACATAAATACAAGATTCCAAGTTAAATGCGAATTTCAGATAAACAGCAAAAAATGATTAGTATAAATATACCCGTGTACTATTTGGGGCATACTTATATTTAAAAATTATATGTTGTTCATCAAAAATTCAAATGTAATTGGCCTCCTGTATTTTCTCTACCACTCCTACATAGAGGTCTATGTACTACACTTTCAAAAACATACTAAAAAGTAAACATTGTCACTTTAGATACTCTATTAGTCCCAATAATCATAACCCAATCACAAATTTCATTACTGAAATCATGTGATGGTTCTCTGATAGGAAGTAGACATCCAGATGATCCTGAACATGAATTTTTTATTAATATTATCATTAAATATAAATACAATATTTTAAAATTCTCATTACAAAAGCCAGAGAACATGTCCTGAAGAGCCCCAGGGTCTCTCTTATACTCCAGTGTGTTAAGTCAGGGTTCTCCAGAGAAATAGACTAATAGGATTTATAAAGAGAGAGAAAGGTTTATCTTAAAGAATTAGCTCACACAATTGTTGAGCTTTGGTGATATGGTCTGAATGTTTATGTCCCCCCAGAATTTATATGTTGAAAAGCTAATACCCAAGGTGATGGTATTAAGATGTGGGGCCATTGGGAGGTAATTAGGTCATGACAGTGGAACGCTCATAAATAAGATTAGTGCCTTTACAAAGAGGACAAGGAAGCTTTTGCCCCTTCCACCATATGAGGACACATTAAGAAGGTGCTGCCTATGAACCAGAAAACCCTTGCCAGACACCAAATCTGCTGATGCCTTGATCTTGTACTTTCCAAACTCCAGATTGTGAGAAATAAATTTCTGTTGTTTATAAGCTGCCCAGTCTATGGTATTTTCTATGGTATTTTGTCATAGTAGCCCAAACAGATTAATAGATATGGTTTGTAAATGTTTTCTCCTATTCTGTAGGTTTTCTCTTCACTCTGTTGATTGTTTATTTGCTGTGCAGACGTTCTTTAGTTTGATGTAATCCCATTTGTCTATTTTTGCTTTAGTCACCTAATCCTTTGGTGTCACATCCAAGAAATCATTGCCAAGACCAACATCAAGCAGCTTTTTCCATATATTTTCTTCGAGGAGTTTTTATGGTTTCAGGTCTTAGGTTTAAGTCTTCAATCCCTTTTGAATTGATTTTTGTGTAAGGTGTGAAATAAAGGTCCGATTTTATTCTTTTGCATGTGAATATGCATTTCTCTTAACACCAATTATTGAACAGGCTACCCTTTCCCCATTGTGCACACTTGGTGCCCTTGTCAAAGATAAGCTGACTGTATATGCATGGGTTTATTTCTGGGCTCTCTATTCTATTCTATTAGTCTATGTGTTTGTTTTTATGCCAATACCATACTGTTCAGATTTCTATAGCTTTGTAATATCATTTGAAGTCAAGAGCTATGATGCCTCCAGCTTTGTTCTTCTTGCTCAAGATTGCTTTGGCTATTTGGGGTCTTTTGTGGTTCCATATGAAACCCAGGAGATTCTGATCCAGGTAGCCTGAGAACCACACTTTGAAAATACTGCAATATTGAGTCTTATTCTTCACAATACTTGGTATAAGAGCAAGGTGTGGGGTAAAGTTGATGAAATTCCATGATTTCCACATACATATCTGTGGAATCAATAGCTGAGCATTCCCTGTGCAATAAAATTCAGTAAGAACATCAGCAAGGATCTCCATAACCACTCTCTCTACTAATCCCAATCGAATTCTAACCTAGCCTATAAGACGCCAGTCTGAACAAAAGTGTCCAGTGGTGCCAGGCATGGTGGATCACGCCTGTAATCCTAGCACCCTGGGAGACTGAGGCGGTTTGAGCGCAGAAGTTCGAGACCAGCCTGAGCGAGAGCCAGACCCTATCTCTACTAAAAAAATAGAAAGAAATTAGCTGGACAACTAAAAACATACAGAAAAAGTTAGCTGGGCTTGGTGGCACATGCCTGTAGTCCCAGCCACTTGGGAGGCTGAGGCAGAAAGATTGCTTAAGCCCAGGAGTTTGAGGTTGCTGTGAGCTAGGCTGGCACCATGGCACTCTAGCCTGGGCAACAGAGTAAGACTCTGTCTCAAAAAAAAAAAAAAAAAGTCCAGTGGTACTACTTGAAAAGAGAGAGACTCAAATTATTCATGATTTGGATTCCCATACAAAGATCCTGAGTGGAAGGAGTCATTGACTAAAATAACAAATTCAGGTAAGGCATATAATTTTTACAAGAACATAGAATTACTCAATTTAGGCATATTTCTCTATAGTAATTCCAGCCTTTAACAAGATTTAGTCTGCCTCATTTTTATAATGTTAATGTATTAAATTTCAAGTACAATATTAAATTTCCTAGTGTAAAAATTTTATAGCCAAAAAAATTTTGTGACAGAATTTGAAAAACTTACCCAAATACTTAATTTTAGAAGATAAAGATTAAATTTAATACATTGCATTGAAAGACACCCTTTCAGCAGAAGCTGTGTTAGGAAATGAAAAAAATTAGGGATAAATATATGTGTTAGTTAATATGAAAATGATCATATAAAAGTGATCATGAAATCCTGAACTATTACAATTATCTTAATAATTTCAGTAGAGTTTTTACCCACTGTACATTCTACATCCTCATCCTAACAGTGATGTCTGAAGTTTCTATTACGTACTACTATATTTATACTTTCCTTCAGCTGAATCAGAATCAATTTGAGAAGTGCAGGACAAAAAAAATAAGACTAGATAAGCACATTCTTCTTTTTTTTTTTTTTTTTTTTTTTTGAGACAGATTCGCACTCTGTCCCCAGGGCTCGACTGTGTGCCGTGGCGTCAGCTTAGCTCACCGCACCCTCAAACACCTGGGCTCAAGCAATCCTTCTGCCTCAGCCTCCCAAGTAGCTGGGACTAAGGCATGCGCCACCATGCCCGGCTAAGTTTTTCTATATATATTTTTAGTTGGCCAATTAATTTCTTTGTATTTTTAGTAGAGATGGGGTCT